>JAJPUD010008377.1:10288-44269 GCA_023553655.1 Myrmecobius fasciatus
ACACACACACACACACACACACACACACACACACACACACACACACACACACATATATATATATTACATATATAGGATACACTTTTAAATTTAGTCTACATTATTAATCCTTTTTCCATTACTTTCTTAAATCCAGTCAACAAGACAATAAGCTAAGCCCTGATTTATAACATTTGCCAACTTCTGACTGTAAATCTTCACATTGAAAATTGAACAATATAGATTTTTGAGCCAGTTTGATCTAGCTCCAGCATATCCTCAAGTGCTTATGTAACTATTGGTATGCCAGTAACAAGAATTTTTTTTTTCTGCACACCATTTTTCTACATTTATTTTTCATCTACATACCAATTCTCCTGGTAACTCAAGAATGTTTTCAAAGGCATGTTTGACATGCTGTGCCCCCTTTTGATGTATTAGTTTCAGACTGTGGGTTAAACTCTTTGATTACATTTCTTTTGTGTTTTTGCATTCTCTCCAAAAATGCTTTTAGTATTTAAAGTCTAGGAGAGAACTGATGCCAAGTTTGAAAATATTTATCTACATCCTTTTTGTTTGCTGCTTTATTAATATAACTATGGGGTAAACACACATGTTGGTTTTCTTCTAAAAAGAAATAAGCCTAATGAATAGGGCTGTATTTGTAGTCAGGAAGATCTGAATCTGAATCTCACTTTAGATACCTACCTAGCTATATTATTATGGCTGAGTATATTTAAACCTCAATTTTTCACATTTAAAATGAAGTCACTAATATCTTTGATGCCCATATCATGGGGTTTTAGGGAGGATTAAGTGAAAGCATAAAAAAGAATTTTTTTTGAAACTTAAAACTCAGCTCTTATATTTCTTAGGAGACAGCTATATTGTGTTAAGGATAAAGTGCTGGCCTGGATTCAGCAAGACCTGAGTTCAAATCTTACTGGGCAAGTCACTTAACCTCTGTTTCCCTTAATCCACTAGAGACTCACTAAGTTTGTAACTCTGAGTAAATCATTTAATTTTGGTTACCTCCAAAACAAAACAAAAACAAAAATACACTGGAGAAGGAAATAATAAACCATTCCAGTATCTTTGCCATCTTTGTTCACAAAGAGTCTGATAAAACTGAAAATCACTCATGTTGCTTAAGCAACTTCACATATAAGCCTATAAAATCATGGGCTCTGATCATGTTTTTCCATAAAAATACTAAATGATAGTCAAACATGTTAATAATAGTAGTTTACTGAAAAGCAGATAAACTAATTGCTTTGATCAGAAGTCATGACTTTGGGCAAGTCATTTAACTCCTATTGCCTAGCAAAGAAAAAAGAAAAAAAAAGTTATGAGAATGCCATAGTTCAAAGCTTCTTATACTGTGGGTCTCTGCTACATATGGGATCACATAACTGAATGTGAAGGTTGCAAAATTATGATTTGCTATCAGTAAATGTTTGGTTTATATACCTACTTTATATGCCACAAAAGTGAAAAATTCTTAGGTTAAAAGGGATTATGAGAGGAAAACATTTAAGAAGCTCTGCTATAGTGAATAGACCACCAGATTTAAAGTTCAGGGATTAGGGCCTAGATTCAGTTTTTTTGTTCTGTCACTTATTGTATGTCCTTGACAAAAATCAAGAATCTCTCTTGGACTCTGTTTCCCCATTTGTTAAAATTAAAAGGTCGGACTAATTAACATTTAAAGTCCTTGCCAGTTCTAAATATAAAATTCTGTTTTTGTGATCCTTTTGCCTGCATCCTTCAGATTATGGATTCTTATCTATGCATGTCACTTATTCTTACTGTTACACTTGGATCTATGAAATTTACATATATATATATATATATACCTACATATAAATATGTAGGTATATATATATACATATGTGTATGTCTTTCAGTCTTTACTGTTGATATGAAGGAAAAAAATACTTATGCCTTTTTAAAATTAAATATGAACAAGTTTGTGTACTGCTATAAACTAAAGCTTTCTCTCCTTAATTTTACTTCAAGGAAACGAAACAAGATGAGAGTTGAAGCAAGGAACAAGGAGAAAGACAGCAGATGTGCGTCCTCTGTCCCTTGACACCAGCCCAGCCCAGTAGCAGTGATTCTATATGGCTATATATTTTGCTTCATCTCTTTCAATGATCCCATCCCTTGTCCGTGTGTATATACATGTGTGTGTATGTGTATATATGTGTATATATATAATGTGTTTGTATGTGTATATATCCATGTATATTTTTCTTCTATTTGCCTCTAGCTTCTCTAAGCTCATATTTCAGCTTTGCTTTAGAGATTGCTGTTGCTTTTATTGTAAGTATATTCTTAGTTCCTGCTCTGTGGATGATGTGAATGAACCTTTTATATCCTAAACTCATGAACTGCTGAATAGCATTTGCCAATATGTCTGTGTACCAAAGTTGACTACTTTTATTTGGTGTTCTGCACATACATTTTTCAGCAACATCTACTACATGTCACTGTCATGCTGGTGTTCATTATTGTAGAATCCATTCTATCACAGTCTGGATTTTAACTGGTAGAAGATCACAGCACTGGTGCACTTTGGGCAGCAAGATTTAGGGACCAAGTTATAGAGTTGTTATATTTGTGTAACTGACGTTTCTCATCTTTGTCTTCAGAAAGTAAAGTACTTTCTGAAAGAAAGAAAGTACTTCCCCAAAGTAAAACTTAATATACTATGTAAAAAAAATGAAAACTGTAAAACAGAAAATGAAAACTGAAAAAAAAAGAAAACTGTAACAAAGTATAATACAATTTCCCTTTGTTGGACTAGGGGGCAGGGGACAAGAAACAAAATATTTTCTGTGATAAACAAGTATACAACTGATCCAGTCATGTGGCAACTGTAATTCCATGTTGCATTTACATTGCATCTCTCAGATTCCATTGTATCTATCACATTGAATATAGTTAATTACATACAGCTGTAGTTTAGTGCTGTATAATTTTTTATTGAGCTTTTATTTTGGATTGGATTGAATGTCTAGATGCTCTTAAAATATCTAAGAACAAAGTTCGAAACTTCCTGATGGGACTTTTGGTATTGGAATCCTTGCCTGATCTTGATATTTCTCAGAAATTAGTTTCTTTTGCTTTCTGTAGACGAATGTGATAACATTCAGGATTTGAGATCCAGAATAATTAGCTTGATCCCTATAGAGGATATGTTCCTCTTGGAAGAAAATGTCTGTATTCTTAATTCTCTCCCTTATATTTTCTGAATATTTCTTTATAAAATGATACAGAACAATACAGTGCAATTAATTTTGTGTATAAAAAGCTTGTCTTTATATTTCGTATATTGTATCAACACCAAAATATATGTATAAATGTTTCATGTTTATGTGTAAAAGAACAGGCAATAAATTATTTTTTCCACTGGCCTCAAGACAATTTGCATTTCAATAAAAATTAAAATTGAATATTATTTGTGATTGATTCCAAATAAATTTACCCAAATGTACATAAAGAAAGAAATTTTCCAGAAATACAAAAAAGATTGAACTTATTTCCCACCACTAAACATTAATTTCTTTTTCAAAAAGGCATTCTTAAATATTGTTCATTTTTGGTCTCATTATTAACTGGCAAGTGGGTATATTAATGAATACAAACAATAGTGCATCTTGAAAATAATCAATAGCAAGAGGTAAGCACAAGTACTGAGTATTCTTGACTTTTGAGGGAGGAACCAATAAAAATAATAAGTTCTAGTTCCCTTTACATTCTGAGGACTTTTTGTTGTTCATCCTTCTCAAAGAGGACCACTGGCACCAAGAAGGTGATGTCCTGACATGCAAGTGAATTGGATTTAAGTGAGGCAGAGCTGTACAAAACCATCAGTATCACTTTCTTCTCTGGTCATTGGAGTACAAGCAAGACATTAGTCAGGATGACTAGGTGCTAAGGGAGACATTGACCTTTTTTTAAGCTGAAGACTTTCCCAACTCTCAGTTTATCTGAGGAAACACCCATTCAGTAATTGAAGATGAGGTTGGAATTGAAAAAAGATGATTTGGTTTCCTTCTCAAAAGAGCCAATCTGGGAAAGGAATACCCTCAGAGTTTCTAATTTTAATCAGAAATTCAGACTTGGAATTTGAACTAAACCCAACTCAGTAGATACAGTTTTGAGGTTTAAGTCAAAAAAACCTGAGTTCAAATGTGGCCTCAATTTCTAGCTGTGTGACTGAGCAAGTTATTTAATCCTGTTTGCCTCAGTTTCCTTATCTGTAAAATGAGCTACAGAAGGAAATGACAAACCACTCCAATATTTTTATCAAGAAAACCCCAAATGAAGTCATGAAGAATCAGACATGAATGAAAAATGATTGAATGAAACTATGAAATAAAAACTATTATAAACATTAATTTCCAAACTAGCAAACTTTTTTTTAACTTCACACAAACAGAAGAACAAACTGAATTCTAAACGTGTCTCTTTGAGATTGTTTTAGCAGGGATAAGCTGATTGACTCTGCAAAGCCTCAGTTATCCTGGGCACAATAGTGCCCATAACATTTATTTCACAGGATTAATGTGAGTGAAAATCAAATGAGATAATATGTATAACCCCCCCAAAGCTTAATTCATTGTTATATGAATATAATGGCAATCTATTTGAATAGGAAACATACTTTTGATTTGCCAAAAACTTATAAATCAGATCAGTTAGAATATGAAAATAATCTTGAAACCAAATCATTTCCTGTGTTTTGAGTCCCTGATTTCACCCTCATCTTAAGATTCATCTTAAGAAAAAAAGTCTTCAAATTAAAAGAACAATAAAAACATTTTTAAGCTACTGCTCATATGGTAGGCTTTATTAAAATGTTAAAAATATCTCATTAAAATATAGCATTTTATAAATAAATACAATGATAACAATAAATAATACAATGATATAAAATTAATACCATGTCTTATTTATTTAAAAATGAAGGAATTGGTCTCTAAAGTCCCTCCAATTGTTTAAGATCTATGACTCTTGTACCAGATCATACAAACATAATATTAGTTTATATTAGCACAAACACAAGGTAAAATGTTGGAAGGTATACTTTAACACATTTAATTTCCACTAAGAAGAAAAATCTAGTTTTGCTTTTCCAGTCTTTTTTTCAATCTGGTGCAGGGTAATTTAGGATTAGAAGGGAGGAATAGAGAAGTGCAGTGATCTTTCTGCAAATAACTGCAAATATCTTCATTTCTCCACAGAACTATTTCTCTGTTTTTAGTAGAAAGTGAACTCTTACCTGTAAATAAATAAATCCATTGTTTTTTTTCCCTACCTTGTCAGATCTATAATATTAAAGACACAGGTACTTATGCCAAGAGTTACTCCTCTTAATCACTAACCTTCATCCAATTGTGGAACACTTTGAATTACAAAAGAATTTAGGTTCAAAGGCATGTTTGAATAGAAAAAGAAATCCAATTCATTTTTTGCAGAGCAGGCATTATGCCAAACTCAGAATACAAAGCCCCTGCTTCTTCCCCCCAAAATGGTCTCAGATCTCAAGGAACAAAATCTTGGTAGAAGAATTTTTAATATTATTTCTGCATTTTCCATAGTTCCATGGCTCATTTCATTGATTCAGTTTTAGAAATAAATGAATATTTAATCTATATCATTTTAAATTTTTCAACAGCCCTACAACAGACTAAATTTTAGGCTAAGCTAATTCAGAAATACAATTCTATACTCCAGGAGAGGGCAGAAGAGAGCTGCTTAATGGTGATTGGTTATGTCACGAAGAGGTAAATTAATTTAGGTATTATTATTATTTTATTATATTAGATCATCCTACTCATGAGCATTTGAGATGGACAAATTCCACTTAAAATTACTATAGAATATTTAAGATCTCTGGGAACCTGAGGCATTGAAAAAGTAAATTCATTTAGGCATTATTGTCAATACACACACAGACACACACACACACACACATATATAGTCATACTTGTGAGCCATTAAGAGTAGAGAGGTTCTGTTTTAAATTTCTACAGAATACATAAAATTATTATGAGCCTTCCAAGTTTGACACAAGAACTCTATGAATCCAGCTACAATGATTACAGAAATAATTTGGAAATAGTATTTGGGATTAACTTAACTCTTGGAATCTTGGCCAATTATTTTATCTCCTGAACATAATTCTTAACTTGGGGTTTTTGAAGAATTCCTAAGTACTGGAAAAACATCTAGTCTTCACAGTCATATGATTGGCTACCTTTGATTTTATGCTAATATTTCTTTTCATGCCAGGGAGTCATAAATTTTTGCTTGATCTGTTTGTGTTTTTAGTGAATACACTTTTTGGGTGAATACACTACTTTCCTATATAAGACCTTTGGAATTGTCTTGGATCATTGTATTATTGAAAATAGCTGTTATTCACAGTTGATCATCATACAATATTGCTGTTACTATGTTCTGCTCTCTTCACCTTGTATCAGGTCATTTAAGTCTTTCCAGGTTTTGTTGAAATCAGCAAGCTGATAGGGTACGAGTTTTCCATTACAATCTTATACCACAATTGGTTCAGCCATTCCCCCACTAATGGGCATCTTCTCATTTTTCTTTTTTTTATTAAAACATTTTATTTGCAAAACATATGTATGAGTAATTCTTCAACACTGACCCTTACAAAGCTTTCTGTTACAAATTTTTCCCCCCTAGTCTCCACCCCTCCCCTAGATGGCAGGAAATCCACTACATGTTAATTATGTTAAAATACTTAACAAATATAATATATGTATACATATTTCCACACTTATCATTGTTGTGCAAGAGAAATTGAATCTACAAGAAAAAAAATCAGAGAAAGGAAACACAATGCAAGCAAACATCAATAGAGAGCATGAAAATGTTATGTTGTGGTCCACATTTCATATTCCTTTCTCTGGGTGTATATAGCTTTATTCACTGAACAATTGGAACTGGTTTGAAACATTTCATTGTTGGGGGGTTGAGCCAAGACGGCGGAGTGAAGACATGACTCTCTGTGTCCTCCTCTGACCTCTCAAATCAACAATAAATTAAGCCTCTGAACTGATCTTTAAGTCAACGAATCCAGAAATATTTGGACTATGAAACACTGCTTTCAGTTACCTCTGAAGAACTTCATAGCAGTTCTGTTTTAGTCGAGCAGCGGGGTAAGCAGTTTACTCAATGCAGCTCCAGGAACTGAGGGCAGCTCCGGAACACAGGGCAGAGAACTGGGTGGGACTCAGCTCATCATGGCAGAAACTCCAAACACCCTGGGAGTGTTTCTGAGGCACTCAGGACACTCTGCTCTGATTGGGGGCAGATGTTTTGGCAGAGTTGCCTTTTATAAGGAGTAAATTGGGCAAAGTCCTAGCCCCACCAGCCCAGCACTGGAAGTTAATTAGTGGAATTGCCCCAGGGCAAACTACCACAACTGCTTCTCTAGCTTTAAACAGACCCCAAGCTTTCTAAAAAATGAGTAAGAAGGAGAAGAGAACTCTCACCATAGACAGCTTTTATCAAGAGAAAGAAGGACAGAACCCAGATCCTGAGGTTCCTATAGGCAAAGCAACTCCAGAAGAAGCCATAGTTCTAAATTGCTCTCCAGAATGGCTGGATCCGTTCACAGTTCCACCAACAATGCATCAGTGTCCCAGCCTTCCCACATCCCCTCCAACATTCGTCATTATCTTTTCCTGTCATTTTAGCCAGTCTGACAGGTGACACCAATTTATTGAAAAACAAAATTGGTGAAATGGAAAAAGTATACAATGAACAAATTGGCCAGTTACAAAAGGAGCTAAAAAAGGTAACTGAAGAAAACAACACTTTAAAAATAAGAATTGAACAAATGCAAGTGAATAAGACTTCAAAAATCAGTCAAACAAAAACAAAAAAATGAAAAATTAGAAAAAAAATAGGAAATATCTCCTAGGAAAAACAACTGACTTGGAAAATAGATCTAGGAGAGACAATCTAAGGATTATTGGACTTCTTGAAAGCCATGATGAAAAAAAGAATCTAAACACTATTTTCCAGGAAATCCTGAAAGAAAACTGCCCCGAGGTTGTAGAATCAGGAGGCAAAATTACCACTGAAAGAATTCACTGATCACCTCCTGAATGAGACCCAAAAATTAAAACCCCAAGCAATATCGTGGCTAAATTTCAGGACTATCGCACCAAGGAAAAGATATTGCTAGCAGCTAGAAAGAAACAATTCAAATACCGAGGATCTATAATTAGAATCACACATGATCAGCCTCCACACTGAAGGATCTAAGGGCCTGGAACCAGATATTCCAAAAGGCAAAGGAACTTGGATTACAGCCAAGAATAACCTATCCAGCTAGAATGAGCATTATCCTCCAGGGAAGAAGATGGTCATTCAATGACATAGGTGAATTTCACCCATTTCTAATGAAAAGACCAGATATGAACAAAAAACTTGACATCAAAACACAGAACTCAAGAGATGCATAAAAAGGTAAAAAGAAAAGAACTCTTGAGAACTTCATTTCTACTATGGGGATGCTTAAAGTTTGGGGGTATAATTTGATATTACTTTGATAATAAAAAAAAAGAAAACTAAAGGGGGGAAAGTCTATCATACTGGGGAAAAGAGGGAAAAGGTGGTAAAATAAGGTTTAAAAAAGGAGGTAAAAATAAGGTAAAATCTCATGAAGAGGCAAAGAAAACCTAATATAATTGAGGGAAAGAAGAGAGGGAGATGAGCATTGTTTAAATCTTACTCTCATCAGATTGGGCTCTAAAAGTGTATATCAGACACATTTTGTTTCACAGAGAAACTTATCCTTCCTTATAGGGAAGTGGGAGGGAAAGGAGGAAAAGAAAGGGATAGACTAGTAGAAAGGGAATTAGAAGAATCAGGGGAAAGGAGTAAAAAAGGAGGAGGGGCTCTAAAGGCAGGAAGATTGTTTGGGGGAGGGGGTCATCAAAAGCAAAGTACTGAGGAGGGGGGAAGGGAGAAAGGGGAAAAGAAAGGGAAAAACATAACTTGGGTAAGTAAGATGGCAGGAAATACAGAATTAGTTATTCTAACTGTGAATATGAATGGGATGAACTCTCCCATAAAGTGGAAGTGGATAGTAGACTGTATTAAAAACCAGAATCCAACAATATGTTGTCTACAAGAAACACATCTAAAGCATAGTGACACATACAGGGTGAAGGTAAAAGGCTGGATTGGAACCTATTATGCTTCTGGTGAACAGAAAAAAGCAGGGGTAACAATCCTGATATCAGATCAAGTAAAAGCCAAGATAGATCTAATCAAAAGAGATAAGGAAGGAAGCTATATTTTATTAAAGGGTACCATAAATAATGTAGCAATATCAATACTAAATATATATGCACCAAGTGGTATAGTATCCAAATCCCTAGGGGAGAAATTAAGAGAGATGCAAGAAGAAATAGAAAGTCAAACTATACTATTGAAGGATCTCAACCTTGCTCTCTCAGAATTAGATAAATCTAACCATAAAATAAATAAGAAAGAAGTTAGGGAGGTAAACACAATGTTAGAAAAGCTAGGTATGACAAATCTTTGGAGGAAATTGAATGGAGACAGCAGGAAGTTTACTTTTTTCTCAGCGGTTCATGGAACTTATACAAAAATTGACCATGTATTAGGGCATAAAAACCTCAAAATCAAATGCAGAAAGGCAGAAATAGTAAATGCATCTTTTTCAGATCATAATGCAATAAAAATCACATGCAATATAAGGCCAGGAGAAAATATACCAAAAGTTATGTGGAAATTAAATAACAATGCTTAAGAATGAATGGGTGAAAGAGCAAATCATAGACACAATAAATTCATCCAGGAGAATGACAATAATGAGACAACATATCAAAATTTGTGGGATACGGCCAAAGTGGTTATAAGGGGCAATTTTATATCTCTAGATGCTTACTTGAATAAAACAGAGAAAGAAAAGATCAATGAATTGGGCTTATTATTATAAAAAAAAACTAGAAAAAGAACAAATTAAAACCCTCAATTAAATACCAAATTGGAAATCCCACATATAAGGTTATGACTCCCCACATGGACAGAGAGAAAAGAGAAGAGGAGGAGGGAAAGGAAAAGGAGGAGGTAGAAGAGAAAAAAGAGAAGGAGAAAGAAGAGAGGAAGAGAGTGAAGAGGGGGAGGAGGAGAAAGTGGAAGAAGAGGACAAAGAGGAGGAAGAAAAAACAGAATCAGGAAGAGTACCTTCTTTTCTGATTTCCAATTCTAATAATTTACTGGAATTAATTGATTCCTTTTGTGTCTATTGCTCTACATTTTTGATCCATTAGTAACATCCTGTACTTTTCCACCTGAATCAATTTAAGACTGTACTATAATTTTAAATTTATCTAAAGACACGGGATAATTTCTTATATATCTGTTATTTAATTGGCTTAGTTAAATTCTAATAACGTTTCCAATTTTTTTTTTTGCTACAATTGAATTTCTCTCACTATCTCCCATTACCTTTGCCTTTAAGGAAGGAATCCTCAGGAAACAGTCTTTCTCCTTTTCCTCCTCCATTTTCTTCTTTCCTTCTTTCTCTTTCTCCTTTTCTCTCCTTTTCCTCTTATTCCATTTTGCTTTTTCCAATTATACTTTAGATGTTCTGAGACATATACAACTTCATTTACATTAGCTAAGCCTTCCCACAGCTTCTTGCCCCATATATCAAATTTGTCAAATTTCCACTTAGTTGATCACGTGGCTAGTTATTTAGCTAATACCTGTGTCATTACATATCACTACATTACTGACCTGCTCCCTTGCAGTCTTGGTGGCAACTAACCACCCTGCCCTTTGTTCAACATAGTAGACTGACTTTTCATACACTTCTTTAAATGATAGTAGATAAAAAGGGTGACCTCTCACCATTGAACACTTTAGGAGTGAGGAAAACAGTCCCATTATAAATCACACATCACATTTGTCCTTTAGTTCTTTGCAGTTTGGAGGACATGCTGCAAGAGCTGTGCCTACATCTGTTTCTGGTAATTTATTGAGCATATCAACAACATGCACTGATATCTTCTCATGAGAACAGCTCATGTGGATGGAGTCCCCAGTACTGACTCTGTCAGTTTTAAGCCATGTCTATTTCAACATGAACTGAGCAGTGGCAATTCCAACCTGTTTTTGCAGGGGAGGTAAGTTTATGATCTATGCTAGCTTGGAGATCAATATTAAATAATTTGTGGACTAGTCTGTATAACTCTTTAGTGTAAAATCCTACTAGCACATAATCTTTCCCATATTCACTTTTGTCTTGATCCATATAGATCAAGTCATAACATTTCTTTTATACCTGCCTTGTAGCCTAAAAGGAAGCACTGAAAAAATTGCAGAAAGATTCATGGCAGCCTGCTCTGTCTTCTTCACTTATTTTAAAATAGGCTATTGTTTTGGTTCCCATTTGGAATTTCTAAATTTCCTTCCAACTTCATACAATCTGACATAATACCCAACTGTAGAATGTGGTTTCTGCAGAAGCTAAACAATTAAACTCATTTCTGTCCTTCCTTTTTGTTCTTTGAGTGTTTTATGGCCAAGATATTTTTTTTTTCTATAACTGGTTGATGAATCGATACTACTTTCCATTTCGACATCTTCCCTAGGCTCTTTGTAGGGCAACTCTCCATTGCTATCAACCAATGCTTCAGTCACTGTTTTTAACTTTCTCCTGCTTATCATATATCCCCTGACTAATATATCTATATAATGTGCCAGTTTTGTCTGGTATATACAAATATTGGTATGGCAGGTAGGTAGAACGGTGGATAAAGTACCAGGCATGGAATTAGAAAGACTCTTCTTCATGAATTCAAGTCTGGCTTTAGACACTCAACTGTGTGACCTCAGCAAGTCATTTAACTCTGTGTGCCTCAAGTTCTTCATCTATAAAATGAACTACAGGAGGAAATGTGAAACCACTCCAGTTTCACAAGGAACATAATATTTAATTTAATACTTAAATCAAGAACTGAAAATCAAGGTTCACCATTTAATTTCATCAATAATTTCTTAATATTTGGAAGGGATTCCTAAATTGGTTCAGTCTGAGCATTTTTATAAAGGCCCTACTCATACGAAAGAAAACAACAGTATGGACTAATTATTTTCTTAATTATGCCTTCCTCTTCCAAAACTTTGGATATTGTGATGATTTTTTTCCCTGAGAAAATGGGGGTTAAGTGACTTGCCCAGGGTCACACAGCTAGAAAGTGTTAAGTGTCTGAGACTAGATTTGAACTCAGGTCCTGCTGATTTCAGGGCTGGTGCTCTATGCACTGCACCATCTAATTGCCCCTGTGATGATTTCTTTATTGCCTCCTTTGATTCTATTCTTTTTTTTTAATAAGGGGCTAATTAATTCAGAAGTGTTACCATCAAATCCACCTAAGCTCAAAGATATGATAACCAAAATAGCAATTATTTGAGAGAAATAGGAGGGAGATGAGTGGGTGGGCATAAGAATAAGGATTATGCCTTACTAGACATAAATTGAGCAGAAGGTAAATGACATTTTGGTTGTCTGGAAAAGGGCTTTCTTATTCAGATTTGTGTGGTATAACTTTGTCTCTGGGGTAGGTAGATGATATAGCAGATAGAGTGTTTGGCCTGGAGGCATAAAGCCTCGTCTTCCTGAGCTCAAATCTTGCTTGAGACACTTGCTAGCTATTTAAGTCACTTAACCCAATTTGCCTTAGTTTCTCATCTGTAAAATAAGTCAGAGAAGGAAATGGCAAACCATTCCATTATCTCTGCCAATAAAACCTCAAATAAAATGAAAGAGTTATGCATAACTGAAAACAACAGCAACAAACTCTCAAGTTTGGTCTCAAATTCTTTTGCAGCCATGATATTTTATAATTTTATAATGTCTTCAGATGAAATGGCTTGTTGTTTAGTCATGTACCTCCATGATCTTTTAGTTCCTTTGGAATCATGAGATTCTAGGACTTAATGATTTTTTCCCTTTCTCTTTAATCTATATCTTTCCTCCTCGATGCTATTGTTTATATTTTAATATAAAAAACAGATGATACCATTAGTGTGGATATAGTCTCCTTCAAAAATCATTCTTATATAACAAAATCAAAATTTCTCCTTAAAAATATTTTAAAATATTTTGCCATTTTTTATTTTTAAGATTAAGAGGCATTTAATCTGTTTCTCCCATTCCTCTACTCTCTTATCCATTGAGCAAAAAATATATACTTTTAAAAAATACAAAATAAATCTTTTGATACATAATTTACTATCCTCCCATTAGAATATGTACCAAAAATGTATCTTTCTACATTTCACCTTCTGTTAAAAGATGTGCATATTTTGTTTTCATTATTTTGGAGTAGTGACTTATCAGTGCTTTGATTAGCATTCTAAACTCATGCAAAGTTCTTTTTCCTCTATAATAATTTTCTATAAATCATTTGATTAGGGTCATTAAGGCTCTCAGCCTTATATCCACAACATTATTTAGAATAGTATCTTGCACTATATAAATGTAAGAAGTGCTTCAATTCAGTATCCTGTGGAGCTCTGGCTTGGAAACTCCTACTCAGGTGTGAACCCCAGCGTGGAAGTAAAGGGTGGAGTGACGTCACCATCTAAAGAAGAATCAGTTCACTGGGGTGTTAAATTCACCCTTTTAGGTGTGAACCAGAGAGGAGGAACCTAGAGGTTCAAAAGGTTATAAAAGGTCATGTCAATAATCTAAGATCAGAGTTCCATTCCTGGAAGCTCAGCTCTGGAGTTGAAGACCCCAAAGGAAACCTAGACCTGTGCCAGTAAAGGTAATTTCCCACTATGAAATAATTTTTTCTAATTTCCAGGTAGTAACCCCTTTCTACGAAAAGTCATGACAATGGCTTGTTCTAGATGAAAAAAAATGAAATTACTAGCTTAATCAGAGAGAGGAGAAGATAATGAAAGAGTGAGTGTACCTGAAGAGTTTCAGTTTTACAGAGCCAAGTTATAGCAAAAATACATTTGTTTCCAGCTCCAGATTAGGGGACAAAATGTTGTTTAGTCTCAAATTTCATTATTATGATGACTAAGTGATTAGTTTAAGATTGGGTTTTTGAGAAATTGAAGATATGCTGGACTTCCAAGTCCTAAATGAAAAATGAGGACTTGACTAGCAGGCTCTCTGATCTCCATCTGCTTGGATACCTAGGAGTCTCATCATTGTGATCTTTGCTGCTCTAGGATGAGAATACCATTTAGGTACTAGGATAATTTGAAGTTTAAAATTCATATTACAAAATTGGCCCAACTCTAATGCTGAAAGTGTTCAGAAATAGTCATTAAATGTTCGTTAAACAGGCTGTTTCACCCTTAATATTTAGGAAGAATTTTAGAATTGCTTGAAGAGTTTGAGTTTGGGAATTTCAGAGGATGTCTCTTTTTCAATCAATGATTAGTATGCCCAAGAGAACCTGGGCATGGATTAGACTTTGTGCTTGGAGGGGAGGGGTAGAAGCAGAGGAGACAACTTAATCCATGAGTATGGAAAAGAGGGAGGGTGACTTGCAAGTTCACTGAAATAGCTGATTCTAATGCTGAAGTTTTTCAAATACAGATGCTTGAAGGTTTGGTTTTTAGTCCTGTTGGCCTAGTCCATGCAGTAATTTGTCTTTTCCTTTTCATCATTCTGAAGAGTAAAATGATATTT
Organism: Myrmecobius fasciatus; assembly: GCA_023553655.1. NCBI lineage: Eukaryota > Metazoa > Chordata > Mammalia > Dasyuromorphia > Myrmecobiidae > Myrmecobius > Myrmecobius fasciatus. The sequence continues at coordinate 25,002 of JAJPUD010008377.1, forward strand.
CTCTTTCAGCAAAGGTGACAAGCTGAAATAAGCAGAAGCTGAGAACCCATTCTCATCACTTTAGAAAACTACATCAGTCTTTGTTCCTGTTCAGAAACATGGCCATAGCTCATTTAGCTGAAAACCTCATGGAAGAGCTGACCTGCTCTGTATGCAAGGATTACTTCAGGTGCCCGGTGACCTTGAGCTGTGGCCATAGCTTTTGCAGCTCCTGCCTCCTCAGGAACTGGGGAGCAGTTGACCAACCTTGCCCTTGTACTGAGTGCCAAAGAACCTTCCAGTTGAGAGACTTCGAGTACAATCATAATTTAGAAAAGTTGGCCAACATGACCAGGCACATCAAACCCCACTTGCTGAAATTAAAAGAGGAAAGCACTTTATGTAGCAGACATGAGGCAGAGCAAAAACTATTCTGTGAGGAGGACCAATCCCTCCTTTGTGCATTTTGCTTTCAAACTCCAGAGCACAATAGGCATACAGTAAAACCTATAGAAAAGGCTGCAGAGGATTCCAGGGTAAGTATGTTTATGAAGCAATTAAGAGAAGGAATTGTATTCTCTTGCTCCCACTGAAGCAATCACTTGTGTTAAATATATCTGGGTTGGAGGCTATGAAAGTCTTGAAATATCTGCATGAGTTGAGCCTTTTAGTTCCAAATCCACACATAGCAAAAGATACTCTAGCTATTGCTGAGGCTAAAAGGGAACCCCAAAATGTTGGGGTTCCAGACCAGTGTCCCAAGGTTTCTCTTTTTTTAAAATTTTATTTGCATAACATATGTGTGGGAAATTCTTCAACAATAACCCTTACATAGCTTTCTGTTACAAATTTCTCCCCCAACTTCCCACCCCTCCCCTAGATGTCAGGATATCCACTACATGTTAATTATGTTAAAATATTGGCAAATCGGATGTATGTATACATATTTCCAAACCCATCATTGTTGTGCAAGAAAAATCTTATCTACACAAAAAATATATCAGATAAAGGAAACACAACGTAAGCAAACATCAATCAAGGAGTATGAGAATGTTATGTTGTGGTCCACATTTCACATCCCTCTCTCTGGGTGTATATGGCTTTCTTCAGTGAACAACTGGAGGTGGTTTGAAACATTTCATTGTTGAAGAGAGCCATGTCCATCAGAATTGATCGTCATATAGTACTGTTGTTGCCGTGTATAATGATCTCCTGGTTCTGCTCATTTCACTCAGCATCAGTTCATGCAAATCTCTCCAAGCCTCTCTGAAATCATCTTGCTGGTCATTTCTTACAGAACAATAATATTCCATAATATTCATATACCATAATTTATTCAGCCATTCTCCAATTGAAGGGCATGTATTCAATTTCCAGTTTCTAGCCACTACAAAAAAGGGCTGCCACAAACATTCTTGCACATGTGGGGCCTTTTCCTTCCTTTATGATTTCTTTGGGATATAAGCCCAATAGAAATGCTGCTGGGTCAAAGGGTATGCACAGTTTGATAACTTTTTGAGCGTAGCTCCAAATTGTTCTCCTGAATGGCTGTATCCGTTCACAGCTCCACCAACAATACATCAGTGTCCCAGCCCTCCCACATCCCCTCCAACATTCATCATTAACTTTTCCTGTCATTTTAGCCAATCTGACAGGTGTGAAGTGGTACCTCAGGGTTGTCTGTATTTGCATTTCTCTGATCAATAGTGATTTGGAGCACTTTTTCATATGACTATAAATAGTTTTAATTTCATCCTCTGAAAATTGTCTATTCATATCCTTTGACCATTTATTGATTGGAGAATGGCTTGAATTTTTATAAATATGAGACAATTCTCTATATATTTTAGAGATTAGACCAAGGTTTCTCAAAAGAATCTGCTGGCTGGGACCCATTTTCAAGTCCAAAGTTTATTATAATTGTAACACCAGTGAAAGCAGGTTAAATTCCAGAAATTAGCAAAGAACCAGGAACAAGAATGCATAGGGAAAAGTGAAAGGGATCAGGTGCTTCCTGTCAATGATATGGTAATTTTATGATTTAGAGGTGGAGTTGAGGAGTGGTCTGTTTCTGACTTTGTGGCAGGTGCAGGATGCATAATGGGTACGTAATCTTCCAAAGAAGTGTTTTTAGGCCTGAATGTCACTATATTAAATGTGGGGCACCCAATTTTATTCTGCTCCTCTGTCAACTTCAAGCACCTCATTGCTGTTGCTCATTAATTTCAGAAACTTTATTATCACTGACCAACAGGCTGTTATCTGCCAGCCAACAATATTTATGCATTCAGCATCCTGATAATATAGAATAAACTGGGGCAGGATACACTAAGGGAATAAATATATCATTTCTAATTACATTATTCCCAAAGTGAGGTGGTCTGAGGGTACTGCTACCTCCTTGCAAAGGGCTGCAACACATCACTGTCTCTGACCTTCATGATCTAATATGTGGGGACTTTGCTGATCAAGCTTAGGAAAGAGCATAATGTGTGAATTAAGGATGGTAATTCCTTAGGACAAGCTCCAAAAGGCTTCAAATCTTTGCTGGAAAGAAATGGAGACAGTTGAGAAACTGCTGACTAGAGAGAGAAAGAAAGAGTATAAATGGAAGGTAAGTGGCTTGAGTTCCCTTTGACTGGAAATAGCAAATGTAGGATAGGCTGAAGCTCCAGAGACTTTCACACAATCCCAGAGGAAAGTTTATAGACATCTTTCTGGGAGAAGATCTTCATGACAGTCTTACATCCTAAAAGTTTTCAACGAGGGGAAAAAATTATCCAGGAGAAGCTCTGGGTCTTGTTGTTTCACTGGGAATTTATGAAGGAGGAAACTCATCCAACATCACAGGTCTGCAGCTTCTCTGAACTTTGGTTTTAAAGAGTTGCTTGGGAGCAGCTAGATGGAGAGAAAGACAGACAGAGAGGCAGAGAGAGAGAAGGGAAAAGAGAAAACAGAAAAGAAAGAGAGAGAAGAAAGGAGGGAGGAAGGAAGAAATGAAGGAAGAGAGTTGGCTGGCTGCATCAGTGTTTTTTTCGAGACCAAGTAGGCAGCAAGCAGCCTACAAAATTCCTGAGTTAACTTGAGGCAAATTAAAATGTAATTGGGAAATATTTAACAAAAAAAGAAAAAGAAGAAAATATAATCTAACAGATAATTTTAATTTGAGGGTTTTTTTGAGTGCATGTGCAACTAGCAGGGATTCATTTCTATTTGATACTTGATGACCCTGGACCATCAAAAAGTTAAGGAATTCAGACAGGCTTACTAGGATATTATATGTCAGAGGTAACTCTTCCTGATTCTGAAGTCATCTCTTTATCTACTACATCAACAAATCTCTCAAATTAAAGAATAATAGAAATATCATAACATATAAATATTTGTGCATAAAAACATTAATGAAGTGGAGATAAGCACTGTGTTTTCTTCTAGACATTGATGGAGAGACCTTTGACCTAATCAGACTAAATTACTTCCTTGTAGGTAAAGGGCAAAGCTCAGAGGGAGAGTCTGAGAGCTGAATACAAAAGATTCCATGAATTGCTCATTGAAGAAGAGCAGGATCATCTTCACTTGCTGACTAGGAAGGAAAGGGGCCATCTGAAGCTTTTAAGAGAAAATGAGACCATACTCTCCAAGTACCTTCAAAGCTTGAGAGAAGAGATTGCAGTCATAGAACAAAATTATCAGAAACCCAATGTTCAGCTTCTGCAGGTAGGAATGGGAAAGTAATAATTGGATTATTATTAGATGTTTGTCAAATAATTTTAAGAAAATTAGATTATTATATAGTCCAGTAACACTTGATTTACCCACTTGCTTAAGGTTTCCAAAACCTATCAACAAATGAGCAAATAACAGATGAAATTAATAGCAGGATCTAAGAAGCTGTTTTGTTTCCTAGTTTAGACAAACTTGGATTTCTAAGGGTACAGTAGATTGGGGAAAGATAATTATTTGGGGATTCCCCTCTAGTTGAGTAGGAAATACAGGTCTAAAAATATAATGGAAAATAACAACATTAAAAAAAGATTTCCTAATTCATAAAGTTTTGTAGAGTGGTACATACTTTTTGTAATGCTCAAGGAGAAACTGAGGCAGTATCACACATGGAAATTAGGTAATGCTTTATTGATGTTAATTGAGAGTTCAGAATCCATAGCTATGGATCAGGACTGGTGGGACTCTTGTCTCAAAGCCCGAAGTCCATCCCGGAGACCAATACAGCCACAGCCATGTTAGCCGACTGAATACAAAGTACTCAGTAGCTCCATCAATGAACTTCAAACGTTATATAGGGTCCTATAGCTCAGGGATTCAAAGAACTCATGGGAACAGCTGAGCACATCGGGTGTCCAAGGAAACCATAAATTCAGTTCTGACAGGTTAGGGAGTAAGGAGGCTTGACAAAGCAGACTGCTTGTCGGGGTCATATAGATAGATAAGGGGGATGTCAAGGCTGGCCATCTGGAGGTTTCATGATTACTTTGGAATAAGTCCAATTATTTGTGAAGGTCAGGAAGTGGGAATTGCTATTCTGGGACAGAGCAATTAAGGGAGACTGAAACAGCAATTAAGGGAGACTGATACTGCAACTGAGGGAAACTGAGACAGGAACAACATTTTGAGTAGAACTGAAGGGTTCATTGAATTTTTCATAGGTGTAGTTACATGTTCCTCATAATGTTGTGTCCCCAAAGATTAAAAAAAACTATTAAAATTGGATGCTCTGGTTCAGAAGGTGGGGATCTAAGACCTAAGTTTTTGCAAAACTTAGGAAAAATGTGTTAGAAATCAGACTTTAGAGTGTCGAGCCTAAAGTCCTTGAGTATTCCTTTCTAGGCAATCCTATTGATGAAAACCTCAAGCCACATGAGCCTAGATCAATGAAGTACATGGGAATTGAGGGTCAATTGTGTGCAGTACATATGATTTAGAGGGGGAAATAGACAACTTTATCACTGAAGTGCCAGTATAACGCATGGCAAATTCGAGCATTCATATTTTCTCCTTTTTCTCTCCAGGTGACAGAAAATATACTGACCAGGTAAGATTTAATTTGGAGTTCTCCATCACAACTAGGGCAGCAGGAATTTTGTGAATGGAAACATCTGAAGAGTTATGGAATGGAAGGTCTTTGTGATGGGAAGAAGGACAGTGAGACCTGGTACCTTTTCCTTATCACTGAGGGTAAATGAGTCTGTTCTCTCTGCAGGTGTAAAGCACTCTTGGATTCCTGTCCAGAAACTGTCACCACTCCAAGGATTTTCTTTTCTCACACTATGATGTATTACATGCTGACAAGCTTCAAAGGTGAGAATCTGCACTGAAGGTATTGAACTTACATTTCAAAAGACTCAGAATATTCCTTAGTATTGTTTAATGGAAGTAGAGTGGGTGGGCAGCCTAGGGAAGCCATAACATTTTCTCAGCCCCGAGAGTAGCTGCAGATCAACCAAAGAAGCTCCCACCCCCATTATTACTTTATAACAAGGCAGAATTTTTTTCTAAAAAGTTGTGCATGAATACAGTAAAACTTGATTAGTGGGGACCCTGTACTATATCTATTTGTCCACTAAGGTTTTAAGAAGTTTAACTTCTCAACTTCTTGTTGTTGTTGTCTTTTTCAGAGAATGTGACCCTGGATTCTGATAGTGCCTGTCCAAATCTCATTGTGTCTGATAATTTCAAAAGTGTTACACATGGAGGCTACCAACAGGTTGTAACTTTCACGCCTGACCAATTTAAAGAGAGAATCATTTTGGTGACTCAAGTCTTTCAATCTGGAATCCACTACTGGAAGATTCATGTGGGAGACAGTAGGCAATGGACAGTTGGTGTATGCAAGGAGTCACTGAGCAGAGATGATACTGTCCTCTCTACTGAGGATGTATTCCTTCTTTCATATATTAAGAATGGAGATCAATATACTGTCAAGACTACTCCTCCCTACTTCAGAAGTCTTGAAATTCCTGGTCCTATCCTCAGAATTGGGATTTTGTTGAACTGTGATGAAGGAGCCATTTCATTTTATGATACCATCAAGAAATGCTTCATGTATCATTTCCCTCACTTCCTCTTCCGTGGACCTCTTTGACCTTTTTTTTTCTCCTTGTCCTGCAGTAGGGGAAGAGAGTGGAATTCCAATGACCCTCATGGATGCTTGAACTAGCTTTTTTCATAGACAATTCCTTTTTTTTTTCTAAACAAGATTAAATGATTTGCCCAGAGTCACACAGCTAATAGATATTTGAAGCTATATCACTTGATGGCTGGTGCTCTATCCACTTTTCCACCTAGTTACCCCATTCTTAGATATCTCCTAAGGATATAGCTCCTGGTCTAACATTTGTTTGGGTATTGTGGATACTGTTCATGACATACGACCTTAAATCATTCATACTGGGGGATTGATAGGGAAATATTATTCGATATCAATACTGATTTATCAAAGAAGCCTCTTTAGAAAGCCAGCTATATTTCAGTAGAAACATCCAATAATCCATCAAATGAACTTAATTAAAATTTGATGTTGCTGTGGGTGCAAGTCAAGCTCTATCCTTTAATAGATGCATTGCTTCCAAAACATGGGATATTATTGTGTTTGTGTTTTTTTTCTTACCACTATTGAGCATATTTCCTCTTTGCCACTGATTGTAGATGGGTGATTAAAAGACACAAATGATATAATATATTCAAAGTCCTTTATAATTGTAAAATCCAATGTAAAATAATGTTAATGTTTGTTATTTGTATAACTTGTTGACTTTCACTAAAGATGTGTGACCATCACTTAATAATCTCATTAAAAGCTAGGGGAATATGACTTCTTGTTTCGTCTCTTTTTAAAATTTCAACAGTATTTTATTGCTACAGTTACATGTAAAAATAATTTTCTAGATTCATTTTTGTAAGATCATGCGTTCCAATTTTTTTCTCCTTTCTTTTCTTCCCTTACCCCTCCTCAAGACAGTAAGCAACCTGATATAGGTTTTACATATATAATCATTTTAAATATATTCCCAATTAGTCATGTTGTGAAAGAAAAATCAGAACAAAAGGAAAAAACACAAGAAAAATTAAATAAAAAGTAGCTGGAAATTGTGTGTTTTGACCCCCATTCAATCTCAGGTGTCCTCTCTCTGAATGAAGGTACCATTTTTCATTCCAAATCTATTGGAATTGTCTTGGATCAGTATATTGCTGAGAAGAGCCAAGTCTATCATAGTCGATTATTCCTTATTCTTGCTGTTACTATGTACAATGTTCTACTAGTTCTGTTCACTTCACTCAGCATCACTTCATATAAATCTTTCTGAAATTATTATACTCATTTCTTTAAGAACCAAAATAAAATATTATATTTATATGTTATACCTTATTCAATCATTCCCCAATTGATGGGCATCTACTCATTTTCCAATTCTTTGCCTCTACAGAAAGGGTTGCTACAGACATTTTTGCATATGTGGCTCTTTTTCCCTCTTTTAAGATCTCTTTGGAACACAGACCCAGTAGTGACATTGCTGGATCAAAGGATATGTACAGTTGCATAGTCCTTTAGGCAAAGTTCCAAATTGCTCTCCAGAATGGCTGGGTTAGTTCACAGCTCCACCAACAATGCATTAGTGTCCCAGTTTTCTCTTGGTTAATCTTTAAAGAATTAAGGCTCAAATGCTATTTAAACTGAGTAAAGACATTATTAGGATAATGTATTTAACAGGTCCTTCTAAAAAGCAGCTGCTTTCAGCTGCAGCAAAATGGATGAGCTACTATAGGGTCTAAGTGCTGAGTCCTGCTGGGAACTGGAGTGTGATAGATTAATTCAGGTGTCTTATCTGAAAGGTCTAAGGCATTACACTGTCAAAGTGTACAACCTGAACATATGAACATATGTTTATACTGCCTTCTAACTTTTCAGTTACAATTAAGGAAAATGTTATCCTCCCAGTCCTCCACTCACACAATCTACCAATCATTCTGGACTGCTCACTATCTTTCACATTCTATATTCAATTTATTGCAAAGATCTCTCAATTTAGCCTTTGTGACAGATCTCAAATGTACTCCTTCTCTCCTGTGATCACTGCCACAACCCTTCTACAGGCCCTTATCATCTCTTGCTTGTATCACTGCAATAAATAATTGGTAGGCCTACCTGCATCATTATGCCTTCCCTAACTTGTCCATCCTCCATTCAGCCAACAAAATGGTTTTCTTAAAGTCTGATAATGTCATGCCCCCATCCCATACTCAAAAAATTCCAATGGCTTTCTATCACCTTGATTATCAAATCTAAGATCCTCTGTTTAGTGTTCATATCAACCGCACTACATCCTCCCAATTTTTCAAATCTTCTACCATTTACTGTGTATCTGTTTGTATGCAATGTTGCAAAAGTACTGAATCCCCCAAAATATTGGTGTTCCAGGACTCTCCCTGAATGGGTTACCAAATTTTAGTGTACAGGGATGAACCACCATATATGTTGGAGTTTCTGACCAGTGTTGAGATGTATCTCAAAAGAATTTGTAGGCTTAGAGAAGCTCCAAATCAAAAGGAAAAGATTGTATTGTTATGCCATTGACTGGCAGGATAAGTTCCAAAAGACAGTCAGTTGATTAGCAAGGGAAGGATTCCAGGTAAGTTCTCTAACAGAATTCACTATTAACAAGTAGGAGATCTTGTTGCCATGAGTTGAGCAGGTTCCCAATGAACCCAATGAACCTGCCACTTTGTAATCTTGCTAAGTTCTTTAAAGTGGGGCATCACTCCATTCACTGGAAGGCTAAATTCCCCCAAACCAGTTAGCAATTGTGACATCTTCTGAGCTAGTTAGCCCTACAAAGAATCAACAAAGAAGTGGGATACCAGTAGCTTCTTTCATTAGAGGAAAACTAACTTTGGGAGTTGACATAATACCTTGGCCTTCTAATTGGTTATGGTAACTGTAATTTTTTTGTCTATATAAAAAATGCAAGGAATGCAAAAGGGCCCAATGTAGTACAGTACACTGTAATACAAAGGACAACAAAGGGGCCCACTTAGGGATAGGGTAATCCTCTCAATGCTCCTGCTTCCCTACCTCAGCTTGTGGTTTGGGAATTCAGTTAGGATCCACTGCAACAAAGTTTAATTTAATTCCATTTAAATTCAACAAAAACCTTCTCCTGTTAATTGTTCCATCATTGTTGTCCACCTAGCTACATGAATCACCCAATAATATCCAGTCTTCTTCCATCTAGTTACAATGGCCACTCTGTTATTCCAGAAATAAGATATTTCTCTTTAGGCATTTTCTGTGGCTGTCCCTAATGACCAGAATACTCCCCCTATTCCACTCAAATTACTGACATCCCTGACTTCTTTTAAGTCCCAACTAAAACCTCATCTTCTTTTTTTTAAATACATATTCCCAAATTTATCATGCTGCACGATAAAAATCAGGTCAATAAGGGGAAAAATTAGAAAGAAAACAAAAATCAACTAAACAACAACAAAAATATGAGAATACTAGGTTGAGATCCACATTCAATTCCAGTAGTCCTCTTTCTGGATGCAGATGGTTTTCTCCATCACAAGTCTGTTGGAATTGAAAAGAGACATGCAATGTTGTTGCTGCATACAATGTTCTCTTGGTTCTATTCACTTCACTCAGCATCAGTTCATGGTAGTCTCTCTAAGGCTTTCTGAAATCATGCTGCTGATCATTTCTTATACAACAAACATATAATCACAAAATTTATATATCATAACTTATTCAGCCTTTTCCCAACTCATGGGCATCCACTCAGTTTCCAGTTGCTTACCACTATGTAAAGGAATGCTGCAATCATTTTTGCATATCTGATTCCTTTTCCATTTTTTTATGATATCTGTGAGAGATGAGTCTAGGAGAGATACTGCTGGATGAAAAGATATGCACAGATTGATAGCCTTTTGGGAATCAGTTCATAACTCCACCAACAATGTATTAGAGTCCCAGGTTTCCCAAATCCCCACCAACAATTACCATTATCTTTTCTTCTCATCTTTTTTTTTTCATTTTATTTGCATAACATATGTGTGGGTAATTCTTCAACATTAACCCTTACGTAGCTTTCTGTTACAAATTTTCCCCCCAACTCCCCACCCATCCCCTAGATAGCAGGATATCCACTACATGTTAATTATGTTAAAATACTTGACAAATCAAATATATGTATACATATTTCCAAACTTATCATTGTTGTGCAAGAAAAATCATATCTACACAAAAGTCATATCAGATAAAGGAAACACAATGTAAGCAAACATCAATTGAGAGCATGAGAATGTTATGTTGTGGTCCACATTTCACATCCCTCTCTCTGGGTATATATGGCTTTCTTCAGTGAACAATTGGAAGTGGTTTGAAACATTTCATTGTTGAAGGGAGCCATGTCCATCAGAACTGATCGTCATATAGTATTGTTGTTGCCCTATATAATGATCTCCTGGTTCTGCTGATTTCACTCAGCATCAGTTCATGCAAGTCTCTCCAGGCCTCTCTGAAATCGTCCTGCTGATCATTTCTTACAAAACAATAATATTCCATAATATGCATATACCATAATTTATTCAGCCATTCTCCAATTGAAAGGCATCTATTCAGTTTCCAGTTTCTACCACTACAAAAAGGGCTGCCACAAACATTCGTGCACATGTGGGGCCCTTTCCTTCCTTTATGATTTCTTTGGGATATAAGCCCAATAGAAATGCTGCTGGGTCAAAGGGTATGCACGGTTTGATAGCTTTTTGAGCATAGTTCTAAATTTCTCTCCAGAATGGCTGGATCTGTTCACAGCTCCACCAACAATGCATCAGTGTCCCAGCCTTCCCACATCCCCTCCAACATTCATCATTAACTTTTCCTGTCATTTTAGTCAATCTGACAGTGTGTAGTGGTATCTCAGGGTTGTATTGATTTGCATCTCTCTGATCAATAATGATTTGGAGCACCTTTTCATATGACTAGAAATAGTTTTAATTTCATCCTCTGAAAATTGTCTGTTCATATCCTTTGACCATTTATCGATTGGAGAATTGATTGAATTTTTATAAATATAACAATTCTCTATATATTTTAGAGATGAGACCTTTATCAGAACCCTTAAGTGTAAAGATGATTTCCCAATTTGATGCTTCCCTCCTAATCTTGACTGCATTGGTTGTGTTTGTACAAAAACTTTTTAACTTAATATAGTCAAAGTTATCTATCTGGTTTTCAATTAAGAGTTCCAGTTCTTCTTTGGACATAAATTTATTCCATCTCCATAGGGCTGAGAGGTAAACTATCCTATGTTCTTCTAATTTACTTATAATATCACTATTTATATCCAGATCATGAACCCATTTAGATCTTATATTGGTATGTGGTGTTAGATGTGGGTCAAGACCTAATTTCTTCCATACTAGTTTCCAATTTTCCCAGCAGGTTTTGTCAAATAGTGAGTACTTATCCCAGAAGCTGGGGGTCTTTGGGTTTATCAAAGACTAAATTGCTGTATTTATTGCTTAGTTTTTCTTGTGATTCTATTCTATTCCACTGATCGACTACTGTATTTCTTAGCCAGTACCAAATGGTTAGGATGACCTCTGCTTTGTAGTGTAGTTTTAGATCTGGTACAGCAAGTCTACCATCATCAGCCTTTTTTTTCATTAATTCTCTTGAAACTCTTGACCTTTTGTTCTTCCAGATGAATTTTGCTACTATTTTTTCTAGATCTGTAAGATAATTTCTTGGGAGTTTGATTGGTATGGCACTAAATAAGTAAATTAGTTTGGGTAGTATTGTCATTTTTATTATATTCTCTTGGGCCTACCCATGAGCATTTTAAGTGTTTCCAATTGACTAGGTCTAATTTTATTTGTGTGGCAAATGTTTTGTAGTTTAGTTCATATAGTTCCTGACTTTCCCTTGGCAGATAAATTCCCAAATATTTTATACTATCAACAGTTATTTTGAATGGAATTTCTTTTTGTATCTCTTGCTGCAGAACTTTATTGGTAATATATAAAAATGCTGATAGATTTATTTTGTATCCTGCAAATTTGCTAAAGTTTTGAATTGTTTCTAGTTGTTTTTTAGTTGAGTCTCTGGGGTTCTCTAAGTATATCATCATGTCATCTGCAAAGAGTAATAATTTGGTTTCTTCATTACCTATTCTAATTCCTTTAATCTCTTTTTCTTCTCTTACTGCCAAGGCTAATATTTCTAAGACAATATTAAATAATAATGGTGACAGTGGGCAGCCTTGTTTCACTCTTGACCTTACTGGGAATGGTTCTAGTTTGACTCCATTACATATGATGGTTTTAAGTAGACACTACTAATCATTTTAAGGAAAAGCCCATTTATTCCTATACTTTCCAGTGTTTTTAATAGGAATGGGTGTTGGATTTTATCAAAGGCTTTTTCTGCATCTATTGAGATAATCATATGATTTTTGTTAATTTGGTTATTAATATAATTGATTATGCTAATAGTTTTTCTAATATTGAACCAGCCCTGCATTCCTGGTATAAATCCTACTTTGTCATGGTGTATTATCCTGGGGATAACTTTATGTAATCTCTTTGCTAAAAATTTAAAATTTTTGCATCAATATTCATTAGGGAAATGGGCCTATAGTTTTCTTTCTCAGTTTTCTCCCTACCTGGTTTAGCTATCAGCACCATATCTGTGTCATAGAAGGAATTTGGTAGTATATCTTCTTTGCCTATTTTTTCAAATAGTTTATATAGTATTGGGATTAATTGTTCTTTGAATGTTTGGCAAAATTCACATGTAAATTCATCTGGCCCTGGAGATTTTTTCTTAGAGAGTTGATTAATAGCTAGTTCTATTTCTTTTTCCAAAATGGGTCTATTTAAATAATTTATTTCCTCTTGTGTTAACCTCGGCAATCTATATTTTTGTAGATATTCCTCCATTTCATTTACATTATGAAATTTATTGGGATGAAGTTGGGCAAATTATTGCTCTAATTTCCTCTTCATTGGAGGAAAGTTCTCCCTTATCATTTTTGAGACTAACAATTTGATTTTCCTCTTTCCTTTTTCTAATCAAATTAACTAAAGGCTTATCTATTTTGTTGGTTTTTTCATAAAGCCAACTCTTAGTTTTATTTATTAATTGGATAGTTTTCTTATTTTAAATTTTATTGATCTCCCCTTTAATTTTCAGAATTTCCAATTTGGTATTTAATTGAGGGTTTTTAATTTGGTCTTTTCCTAGCTTTTTTTAGTTGTAAGCCCAGTTCCTTGATCTTCTCTTTCTCTGTTTTATGCAAGTAAGCATTGAGAGATATAAAATTACCCCTTATACCGCTTTGGCCGTATCCCACAAATTTTGATATGTTGTCTCATTATTGTCGTTCTCCTGGATGAAATTATCAATTGTGTCTATAATTTGCTCTTTCACCCATTCATTCTTCAGGATTAGATTATTTAATTTCCAATTAACTTTTGGTCTATTTTCTACTGGCCTTATATTAAATGTGAGTTTTATTGCATCATGATCTGAGAGGGATGCATTTACTATTTCTGCTTTTTTGCATTTGATTTTGAGGTTTTTATGCCCTAACACATGATCAGTTTTTGTATAAATTCCATGAACCCTTGAGAAAAAAGTATACTCCCTTCTATTGCCATTCAATTTCCTCCAGAGATCTATCATAACTAACTTTTCTGGCCTTTTGTTTACCTTCCTAACTTCTGTCTTATTTATTTTGTGATTTGATTTATCTAATTCTGAGAGAGCAAGGTTGAGATCCACCACTAGTATAGTTTTCCTGTCTATTTCTCCTTGCATCTCTGTTAGTTTTTCCTGTAGGAATTTGGATGCTATACCACTTAGTGCATATATGTTTAGTATTGATACCACTTCATTGTCTATGGTACCCTTTAGTAAACTATAGTTTCCTTCCTTATCTCTTTTAATTAGATCTATTTTTGCTTTTACTTAATCCGAGATAAGGATTGCTACCCCTGCCTTTCTTTGTTCACCTGAAACATAGAAGATTCTGCTCCACCCCTTTACCTTCACTCTGTATGTATCTCTATGTTTTAGATGTGTTTCTTGTAAACAACATATTGTAGGGTTCTAGCTTTTAATCCAGTCTCCTACCCGCTTCTGTTTTATGGGAGAGTTCATCCCATTCACATTCACGGTTAAAATAACTATATCTGTATTCCCTGACATCTTATTTACCCAGAGTTATGATTTTCTCTTCCCTTTCCCCTGTCTCCCTTCCCCCCTCCCCAGTACTTTATTTTTGATGACCACCTCCCACCAACAATCCTCCCCCCTTTAGAATCTCTCTCTCCCCTTTATACCTTTCCCCTACTCCTTCTATTAGTCTATCCCTTTCCTTTCCTCCTTTCCCTCCCACCTTCCCACAAGAAGGGTCAGGCCTTTCTTTGAAGCCAAATGTGTCTGATATACTCTCTTAGAGTCCAATCTAACGAGAGCAAGGTTTACACAATACCCATCACCCTCCCTTCTTTCCCTCAATTATATTAGATCTTCTATGTCTCTTTATGAGATTTTGCCTTATTTTACCTCCTTTATTTTTACTTTATTTTGTCTCCTTCCCCCCTTTTATTTTTAAGTATGGTATCCCTTCCACCTCTAATTTCTTTTCCATTATTATCAAAGAAAAATCGAATTATACCCCCATTTTTAAGGATACTCATAGTAGAAATATAGTTCTCAAGAGTTCTTTCCTTTTTACCTTTTTATGCTTTTCTTGAGTTCTGTATTTTGGAGGTCAAATTTTTTGTTCAGATCAGGTCTTTTCATTAGAAATAGGTGAAATTCCCCTGTATCATTGAATGACCATCTTCTTCCCTGGAAGAAAATGCTCATTCTAGCTGGATAATTTATTCTTGGCTGTAATCCAAGTTCTTTTGCCTTTTGGAATATCTGATTCCAGGCCCTTCCATCCTTTAATGTGGAAGCTGACAGATCTTGTGTAATTCTAATTACAGTTCCTCGGTTTTTGAACTGTTTCTTTCTAGCTACTTGCAATATCCTTTCCTTGGTGCGATAGTCTTAAAATTTGGCCATGATATTCCTTGGGGTTTTGATTTTGGGGTCTCTTTTAGGAGGTGATGGGTGAATTCTTTCAATGCCAATTTTGCCTTCTGATTCTAAAACATATGGGCAATTCTCTTTCAGGATCTTCTGGAACATAGCATCAAGATTCTTTTTTTCATCGTGGCTTTCAGGGAGTCTGATAATCCTTAGATTGTCTCTCCTGGATCCTTTTTCCAAATCAGTTGTTTTTCCTAGAGATATTTTATATTTTCTTCTATTTTTTCATTTTTTTGTTTTTGTTTGACTGATTCTTGAAGTCTTATTGAGTCATTTACTTCTATTTGTTCAATTTTAACTTTTAAAGTATTATTTTCTTCAGTTATATTTTTTAGCTCCTTTTGTAGCTGGCCAGTTGAATTTCCTGATTCAATGAAATTGTTTTCCATTTTTCCATTTTTATTTTTCCGTGAATTGTTGTCTTTTTCCAATTCACCATTTTTATTTTCCAGTGAATTGATGATTTTTTTCCAATTCACTAATTTTATTTTTCAGTGAATTGTTTTGATTTTCCAATTCACCAGTCCTGTTTTCCAGTTTTTGATATCTCTGTTGCACTGATCTCAATTTATTTCCCCGTTCTTCTTCTAGTTCTCTTTTGAGATTCTTTATGCAATCTTCCGGGTAAGCCTTCTGAAAGGGAGACCAGCTTAACTCCGCCTTTGTGGCTTCATCTGGGATTGTTTTCAGAATCTCAGGATCTGGGGACTGCTCTATTTTCTCTCTGTAGACGCTGTCTATGGTGAGAGCTCTCTTCTGCTTCTTACTCATGATTTTGAGCTGAGGTGTCAGTCACCAGCAAGGGATTCTGCCACAGTTTCAATTTGTTGAGTTGACTTGCGGTCTGAGGCTGGGCAGCTAGATCCCCACTAGGACCACGTTTTCACCTGCTCCCAATCCACCATTTAGCAAAGGCAGATCTGCCAAAGCACCTGCCGGTAAGCAGAGCAAAGTGGCCCAGGCGTCTCCCAGTGGCTTCCTGGGTGCCTAAAATCCGCCTCTGTTGCAGCCTGACTTCCACACTGCAACGGTGTCTGATGGTGGCCAGTGGTCGATTTCCCTGAGGCTAACCTTCTCAGGAGTTTTTTCAAAGCAGATTGTTGATAGAAGTGCTTTGTAGTCCAAGTGTGTGGTGGAGCCCTCACTCCAAAACCAGTTCGGAGGCTCAATTTGTCTGGGTCTGAGTGTAGGTCTCAGGAGCTCACAGAATGCTGTCTGCAGTTGCCATCTTGGCCCTCTTCTTGTCATCTTAGCCAATCTGAGCTGTGTGCAGCAGTACCTCTCTGGAGCGCTACCAATTGATCCAGGAAATTTGTATTTCTTCTTCTTCTTCTATAGGAAGCCTTTCCCTTAATCCTAATGTTTTCCTTCTTTTGTTTCCTATTTATCATGCATCTAGCTTGCATATCAGTGTTTCTTTCCTTCAGTAGCAGTAGGTAAGCTCCCTGGGGGCAAAAACTAACTTTGCCTCTTTTTGTATTCCTAACACTTAACACAGAATGTGACATATAATGATTTATTGATTTATGGACTGAATGATGTGGTAAACTCTTCTGGTTCCTGCTTCCACTCTCTACCTCCATCATTTGCAATGATTCCCCTGATGTTGTAATTTTACACCAAATACAGGTTCACTCTGACTTTTCTGGAAGTCTGTGCTGGTCTCCTTGCCCTTTAACAAATTCCCAAAGACTGCTAGGCTTTTTACATTAGGAAAGTAATCCAGAATTAGTATGCTTCCAACTCACCTTCAGAATTTGTCCATCTGGTTTCTGGCAATGCCCTTTGGTCAGTATAATCTCCTTCCTTGAACTTTGAAAATGTTAAGAGATTTTGACCTCAGATTCTTTTACATTTCTTCAGTTTCCCATATGTATCCCTGACCAGGCTATGAAGTTACTAATGCTCTTCTTGTTTGAGAAACTTAGATAATTGCTTGTATTTATGTCTACTACTCCCTTCAAGTTTGTGCCTTTTTTCAGATCACAGTCTGATAAAGCCAGGGGCTTCCCCATTCTACCTTTCTTTCTGACTTCATAACTGTAAAACCTTTATTGCTGGCTCAAACAGAAGGTTTCCTTAGTACCTGCAGCTTCCTTGACCTTGAATATATCACTGATTTTCCCCATTCACTATAAAATATATTTCCACAGTAAAAAAGGCCCACTCCTTCTCCAAGTGATAAGGTCCTTTAGAAGTGAAAAAGAGCTGGGGGTGGAGCCATGGTGGCAGAGAACAGACAGGAGTCTCTGTAACCTCCTCTAAACTCCCCTCAAACCAACAACATATGAAGCCTCTAGACTGATTTTGAAGCAAAAAAATCCACAATATCTGGAGAACAACACGATACTAGAAGAAGATACTCTGGAAGAACCTCAAAACAGGTCTGTTTTAATTGGGCAGGGGGGTGGTCTGCCGAACCCAGACTGCAGGGCAGGGAGACCGGGGCAGGGAGCTGGAGCAGGAGTTGGAACAGGAGTGGGAGCATTGTGCTTTTCACACACCTGGGAGTCTTCTGCGGGCCTCTGGAAGAATCTGTCCTGATTGTGGGCAGGTGGTTTGGAGGGTCTGCCTTTTGAGGGGGATAGACTGTGAACCACTGAACCCCTGATGAGCATCGGACCTAGCTGCCATTACCCAGCACCTTAAAGCAATCAATCAATCAACAGGACTGATCATCACCAGAAATAATTCAATCAGCTGAGCTGCCCAGTCCCTGACATAATTCAATCAGCAGAACTGCCCAGTTCCTGAAATAACTCAATCAGCAGAACTGCCCCAGGGCAAATTAAAGCAGCTGTCCCACCTTTGCCTTAAACAGACCTCACACCTTTAAAAAAAATGAATAAAAAACCAAAAAGAGATCTCACCATAGAAAACTTTTATGGAGAGAGGGAAAAACAGACCTCAAATCCTGAGGCCCCTAAAGGTAAAGCAACTCCAGAAAAAGCCCCAAAGAGAGACATAAATTGTTCTCGATGTCACAAGACTTTCTTTGAAGATTACATAAAAAATCTTAAAAGAGAGTTAGAGGAAACATGGGGAAACAAAATGAGATCACTGCAAAATAAAATAGAAAAAATGGAAAAAGAATGCAATGAACAAAAAAATGTAATTGGTCAATTGCAAAAGGAACTAAAAACAGTAACTGAAGAAAATAAGACATTAAAAATTAGAATCGAACAATTGGAAATGAATGACTCATCAAGACTTCAAGAATCAGTCGTACAAAAACAAAAAAATGAAAAGATAGAGAAAAACATGAAATACCTCCTAGGAAAAACAACTGACCTGGAACATAGATCTAGGAGACACAATCTAAGGATTATAGGGCTTCCTGAAAGCCATGATGAAAAAAAAGAACCTAGACACTATTTTCCAGGAAATCATAAAAGAAAACTGCCCTGATATTTTAGACCCAGAAGGCAAAATACTCCTTGTAACAATCCAGCGATCACCCCCTGAAAGAAACCCAAAAATTAAGTCCCCCAGAAATATCGTGGCTAAATTCCAGAACTATCATACCAAGGAAAAGATATTACAAGAAACCAGAAAGAAACAATTTAAATATTGGGGAGTCACAATTAGGATCACACAGGACCTAGCAGCTTCTACTTTGAAGGATCGAAGGGCCTGGAATCAAATATTCCGAAGGGCAAAGGAACTTGGATTACAGCCAAAAATAAGTTACCCAGCTAGAATGAGCATTATCTTCCAGGGAAGAAGATGGTCATTCAATAATATAGGAGAATTTCACCTATTTATACTGAAAAGACCAGAACTGAACAAAAAATTTGATCTACAAACACAGAACACAAGAGAAACATAAAAAGGTAACAAGAAAAAAAATTCTTGAGAACTATATTTATGTTATAGATACTTATAGAATGAGGGTTGATTTTATGAATCGATTATTACATTATGATTATGATATGATTATTGTGATTTTATGATTATTATCATATGATTACTGTGATTTTATGATTATTATGATATGATAAACTGAAAAAGAAATTAGAGGTAGAAAAAGGATAACACTGGAAGATGAGGAAAAGGAGGTAAAATAAGGGAAATTACATCACATGTAGAGGCAAAGAAAACCTATAATGATTGAGGGGAGAAAAGGGAGGGGAATGAGAATTGGGTTAATCTCCATCTCATCAGATTT
>JAJPUD010008377.1:51308-90576 GCA_023553655.1 Myrmecobius fasciatus
TCTTGATTACTTCCTTATGCTTCTCCTGAGTCCTATATTTGAAAATTAAATTTTCTATTCATCTTTTCATCACAAATCCTTTATTTCATTGAATGTCCACTATTTCCTCTGAAGAATTATACTCAGTTTTGCTGGGTAGATGATTTTTGGTTGTGATTACTCTAATGGTCTAAAGCTGGAAAACTATTTCTTTTCATCTTTTTGTATGTTCTTCCAGTCTAGAATTTGTTTTGACATTATTTAAAGGTACTTGGAGGGATCTGGAGGAGAGTTCAGGTAAGTTCCTCCCTTTACTTTGCCATCTTTCTTGTTTTTCCCTCTATTATTAAAACTAAAGAAAAGAATTTTTCTTAGAAAAGAGTAACTTAATGGAATATATTAATTACATCCCTGGAAAAGTCAATTTTTTTCATAAATATATATGTAAATCCAATATAGGATTTACCAATTTATACAATTATCTTGCTGAACAGGAAAAAATCAGATCCAAAGGAAAAAAAAGAGAAAGAAAATAAAATTCAGGCAAACAACAACAACAAAAGAAGTGAAAATGCTATGTTGTGATCCACACTCAGTTCCCACAGTTTTCTCTCTGGGTGTAAACGGCTCTCATCATCACAAGTGCATTAGAACTGACCTGAATTACCTCATTGTCAAGAGGAGCCACATCCATTAGAATTGATTATTGTACAATCTGGCTGTTGCCATGTGCAGGGATCTCCTGGTTCTTCTCATTTCACTTAGTATCAGTTCATGTAAGTCTCTCTAGGCTTCTCTGAAAATATCCTGCTGGTCTTTTCTTACAGAACAATAACATTCTATAACATTCATATACCATAACTTATTCAGCCACTCACCAACTGATGGGCATCTACTCAGTTTCTAATTTCTTGCACTACAAAAAGGGTTGCCACAACTATTTTTGTAAATGTTTTCCTTTCCTTTCTTTAAGATCTCTTTGGGATATAAGCTCAGAAGAAACACTGCTGGATCAAAGACTATGCACAGTTTGATATCCTTTGAGCATAGTTCCTAATTGCTCTCTAGAATGGTTGGATCAGTTCACTATTCCACCAACAATGTATTAGTATCCTAGTTTTCCCAGATTTCCCAGATCCCCTCCAACATTGGTCATTATCTTTTTTCTGTCATCTTAGTCAATCTGAGAAGTGTGTAATGGTACCTCAATGTTGTCTTAATTTGTACCTCTCTGATCAATAGTGATTTAGAAGACCTTTTTATATCACTAGAAATGGTTTCAATTTCTTCATCTGAAAACTGGATGTTTATATCCTTGGAAAAGTGAATTTTATTAAAGAGTATTTCTTAAGCCAATAAGGTGGAGTGAAGACATGACTCTCTGTGACCTCCTCTGACCTTCTCTCAAGCCAACATCAGATTAAGCCTCTAAACTGGTTCTGGAATTAAAGCACCCCCAAATATTTGGAGTACAATATGTTCCCAGAAGAAGTTATCTTGGAGGAACTTCTGAACAGGTCTGTTTCAGTCAGGAAGGAGTTTGCTGAGCTCAGGTGACAGCTCTGAGAGATAGGGCAGGAAATCGGGCCAGGATTCAGTGGCAGATTCTAAGCACTTAGGAAGTTTCTTTGAGGCTGTTGGGCCACCCTGCCCTGGTAGCAGGTAGGTGCTTTGGCAGAGCTGCCTTTTGTAAAAGATAGATTTTATGGGAAAAAAGGCTGATGAAGGTGGCCTTGCTGTACCAGATCTAAAATTATATTATAAAGCAGCGGTCATCAAAACCATTTGGTACTGGCTGAGAAATAGAGCAGTCGATCAGTGGAATAGGATAGGATCACAGGACAAACTAGGCAATAACTGTAGTAGTCTAGTGTTTGATAAACCCGAAGACCCTAGCTCTGGGATAAGTACTATTTGACAAAAACTGCTGGGAAAATTGGAAACTAGTATGGAAGAAATTAGGGCTTGACCCACACCTAACACTACATACTAAGATAAGATCTAAATGGGTTCATGATTTAGATATAAAGAGTGATATTATAAGCAAATTAGAGAAACATAGTATAGTTTACCTAATTAATTTACCTAATTTACCTCTAAATTAATTAAAGAATTAAAAAAATGTTTAAAAAAAGATAGATTGTAAACCACTGAGAATGCAGACCTAGCTCCAATTGCCTGGCACCAGAAGTCAATCTGGTGCAATTACCCTAGGGCAAATTAAAGCAGCTGTTGCTCCTCTGCTTGAAAGAGACCTCAAGCTTTTTTAAATGAATAAAAAACAAAAAAAAAGAACTCTCACCATAGACAGCTTTTATGGAGAGAGAGAAGAATGGACCTCAGATCCTGAGGTTCATAAAGATAAAGAAACTCCAGAGGAAGTCACAAAAGGAGGAAAAATAAGTGTGAAAAAAAATTTGAAGCAAGTTTTTCTAAGAGACCTCATTTCTCAAACATATAGCTAAGTCAAATTTTTAAAAAATAAAGGCCATTCCCCAATTAAAATCATTTTAAAATCCCCATTTAAAATTCAAATCATTAAAAATATCCATTTAAAAATCAAGACTTGAACAATTTTTAGGTGAAGTAGTCAAAGCCACCTATAAACATATGAAAAACTACTCTAATTCACTATTGATGGGAGAAATGCAAATGAAAATAATTCTAAGGTAATACCTTATACCTATTAGGCTTATTAGATGGTTTAATAGGATAGAAAATGACCCCCACACAGAAAAAACACAAATACTGGAGAGGAAGTAGAGAAAATGAGATATTACTATACTTTTGATGGTGTTGAAAACTGATCCAACTTGGATTAGTTTTAGAGTAATTTGGAACTATGCCCAAAGGGCTATAAAACCATGAATATTTACAATTCCACTACTAGGCCTATATTGAAAAAGATTTTTTTAAAGGGAAAAGACCTACATATAAGAAAATATTTATATCAGCTCCTTTCTAGGGGCAAAGAATTTGAAACTGAATGTATGCCAATCAATTGCCACAAGAAATGATGAGCAGGATTATCTCAGAAAAACCTGGAAAGACTTCCATGAATTGATGTACAAAGTAAGAGCAATACTGTAAAATGATCAACTGTGAACAGCTTAGCTAACTCAGCAATAGAATGATCTAAGAAAATTCTGAAGGATTTTGATGAAACATGTTATTCATCCTCAGAGAAAGAACTGATGGTATCTGAACACAAACTGAAGCATATTTTTTATACTTCATTTTTCTTAAATTTTTTGGCCTATGTTTTCTTTTACATGTGTATTATGAAAATATTATGTAATGCTGGTGGGATGGAAAGGGAGGAAAAGAATGAATGTGGAACACACAGTTTTATAAACAAATGTTAAAAATTTTATGTTCAAATAGGAAGGAAAAATAAAATATGAAGAAATAATTATTAGAACAAAAACTTAGTCCCATAAACTGTTGTATCAATACCCAATTATTTGTACATCATTTAGAAACATTTAAGGATCTATTTTTTCCTTTTATATTTTTTCTGTTTATATTCTTTTTTCTTTTATAATATTCTTTTATTTTTTCAAATATATGAAAAGATATTTTTCAATATTCACCTTTGCAAAACCTCGTGTTCCAAATTTTTCTCCTTTCTCCCCTTCTATCTCCCTAAGATAGATAGCAATCCAATATAGGTTAAGATATGTGCAATTCTAAACATATCTCCCTATTCATCATGGTGCATAAGAGAAAAATCATATCAAAAAGAGGAAAAAAAACTTAAAGAAAAAAGCAAATAACAAGAAAAAGGTAAAAAATGGTATGCTTTGATCCATATTCAGTCTTCATAGTTTTGTTTCTAGATATAGATGGTGATTTCTATCACATATCCATTGGAATTGCCTTGAGTCACCTCACTGTTGAAAAGAGCCAAGGCCATCACAGTTGGTCAGCACATATTCTTGTTCTTTTGGTTTTGTAAGGACCGTATTTTATGCAGAAATATATCCTTGATCTTCCTATCCAATTGTTTTTTTTTTTTTTTTTTTTTGCTTTTTTGCAATGAATGTGACCCTGGATCCTGAAACTGCCTCTCCCTATCTCATCGGATCTAGTGATCTGAAGACAGTCAGAAATGAAGGATATCTGCAGAATGTACCTGTGATCCCAGATCAATTTGAAGATGAAATCATTTTGGGGAATCAAGTTTTTACCTCTGGTATTCACTATTGGGAAGTGGATGTGGGAAACAGTATGCAGTGGACAGTTGGTGTGTGTAAGGAGTCACTGAGCAGGAATTCTAGTGTCCCATTCTTTCTTGGAGATGTATTTCTGATTACCTATATACAAAATGAGGATACTTACACTGTGATCAGCAATTGCTCCCATATACCACCACTGCCAGTGCAACCTATCCACAGAGTTGGGATTTTTCTAGAATATAATAAAGGCAGGATTTCATTTTATGATGTCCTGGAGAAATCCTTTTTATTCAGTTTCCCATCTTTCCCCTTTTCTGAGCCCCTGAGACCAATATTTTCTCCTTGTCCCTCAATAGGAGGGGGGAAATTCAGTTCCAATGTCCATTGTTCATGCATTCAAATCTGATGGTTCTTCTATTGCAAATACTTCCTAAGATTTACAGAGTAATTATGTGTTCATGATTTGTGATATAAAAGCATTCTTTCCTTAGTGATTAGAAGTCATTCAATATACATTTGAAGTCAAATTAGTTGGATGAACATAAATTGAATTAAAAAATAAAGGTGATTTTTTTTTTCAAAAGAGATGGGAATTCTCAAAAATTTTTAAAATAAAACTCAGTGAGTTCTAATTAGGGCTTACTTCATATCTGGTACCATTCTGTGTCCATGCCCCAGCTCTACTTCTTTATATCTATATTGCTGCAGACTAAGAGGGTCAGTTTTCCTTCAAGGCTGATTTTTCAGGACTGCATATGGGGTTTTCTTGGCAAAGATACTAGAGTGGTTTGCCTTTATGTTTTCATCTCATTTTGCAGATGAGGAAACAGAGGCAAGCAGGGTGAAATGGCTTACTCAGGGTCACACAGCTAATATGTATCTGAGACTGGAATTGAACTGAAGGAGTCTTCTTTTCTCCAGGCCTGGCATTTTAATAGCTATGTGACCTAGATGCCCAGTCTCAAGCCTTCTTCAACCTGAGACATTTTCCCTCTTCATATTGGAGCAGTTATATTTGTTTATTTGTTTATGTCTATAAAATGTGCTTTCCCTCACCCTATCCCCAAATCTCAAGCAACATCATGGGCCTTTAAATTGAGCTTTTAGAAGATGTGGAATTTTCTGGTTATGTCTTCCAAGATCTAGAAGTAAAAGATGGGGTTAGGAATTAGCTGACATACTTTATCAGCTCCCTCCCAGATCTGATATGGAACAGTCTTCAGCCACTTTTCCACACATAATACGAATCCATATTGTGGTACCAGAATAACTGAAGGTTTACAGCTCATATTACAAGATTGGCCCAAGAATCATGGAAAACCATTCACTCCATTGCCATTAAATGTGTGTTTACATGGAAGTTCCACCTCAGGAAACAGTTCTGCCTCAGGGAGATAGTAACCTGAGGCTTTGCACTAATCACTTGGTGCTCCCCTCTTATCTTTGTCCTGGATATCTTTACTTCTCACCTCATAAGTCCAGATGGAAGATTTTATGGGGACCTTGTACTGGGCCTACTGATCCATTGTCTTTGGGAATCTCAACCACTTAAAGGCATCACGGAATAAAATAACAGTATTTTCTCTCCTTTTTTAAGAAAGGAGGTATTACACTGTCATGACTACTCCTGCCTATTTAGGTAGGACAAGGTATTTGCTGAACTGTGATGAAGGGACCATTACATTTGATGACATCTTGCAGAATTTTTTTCCTCTTTCACTATTCTATGTTTACTTTATTTTTTTTCTTATTTCATGATTTCTTCAGTCAAGTCAGTCAAGATTCAATGACTTGATTTTGTAAAAGTTATAGTCACCACATTTTCTTGATTTTTTCCCCCTTGTTATATATGTTTATGTCTTTCTAGCATAGATATAGGAACAAAGAAGGCATTCGAACAGTTTGAAAGGCATGGCAGACTTTCAATAAACTGAGGAGATTAGTAGCCCTAATGAGGTTGGATATGAAATGATTGCAATCAGGTCCATTTTGGGGAGGGTGGCAAGTAAAATGAATAATAACTAATGCTTTGGGAAGATGGGGAAAAGACCCTATATATCATTTTGTGAGCTGCTTGATCTTATGGTTATTTTTCCTAAAATGCTTTCTATCTCTCCCTCTTTTCTTTGTTCACTGATATTCTCCTTGTCTCATAAATATCCCCAAGATATTGTCTTGGGCCCTCTCATCTTTTCTTTCTATATTGTGTTCCTTCAACTCTATAAAACCACCACAATTACTGTCTACAGTCTCAAAATGCCTCACATGATCTCGAATGAAATTTCTACCTTTGTTTTTGTTATTTCTAAAGAATGAGTGGGTCAGGGGCAGCAAAGTTGCATAGTGGTTAGAGCACCAGCCCTGAAGTCAGGAGAACCTGAGTTCAAATTTAGCCTCAGACACTTAACACTTCCTAGCTGTGGGACCCTGAGCAAGTCACTTAGCCCCAATTGCCTCAGTAAAAAAGAGAGAGGGGGGGGGTATCAAACAACAAATCACAGAAACAATCCATAATTTTATCCAAAAATATGATAATAATGAGACAACATACCCAAAGTCATAAGATGCAGCCAAAGAACTTCTCAAAAAAATTATATTTCTAAATAGCTACATAAATAGAGAAAAAGGAGATCAATGAATTAAGAATGCAACTAGAAAACCTAGAAAAAGAACAAACTGAAACCTTCCCAATTAAATACCAAATCAGAAAATTTGAAATTCAAAGGACAGATTAAAAAGAAACTAAGAAAACTATTGAACTAAAACACAAAACAAAGTTGGTTTTATGAAAAAACTAACAAATCAGATAAATCTTTGGTTAATTTGATCAGAAAAAAACAAATTACCAGCACAAAAAATAAAAGGGGTGAACCACTAAAATATAAATGAAAGCAATAATTAGGAGCTATTTTGCCCAACTCTGGCCACAAGTTTGACAATCTAAACAAAATGGATGAATATTTATAAAAATATAAATTGCTCCCATTAACAGAAAAGGAAATAAAATATGTAAACAGTCCCATTTTAGAAAAAGAAATTAAACAAGTCATTAATGAACTCCCTAAGAAAAAATCTCCAGGTTCAGAGGGATTCACAGGTGAATGCTAACAAATATTTAAAGAACAATTATTTCCAATACTATGTAAACTATTTGGAAAAATAGGTAAAGAAGGATTACTGCCAAATTTCTTTTGTGAAACAAGTGTTGCTGTGATACCTAAACCAGGAAGGGGAAAACAGAAAAAAAATTTCAAGACCAATCTCCCTAGTAAATATTGATGCAAAAATTTTAAAGAAAATGATAACAAAGAGATTACAGAAACTTATCAGTAGGATAATACAATATGACCAAACGGGACTTATACTAGGAAAGCAGGACTGTTAAGAAAACTATTATTGGGGCAGCTAGGTGGCGCAGTAGATTAGAGCACCATCCCTGAAGGCAGGAGGACCTGAGTTCAAATTTGGTCTCAGACACTTAACATTCCCTAGCTGTGTGACCCTGGACAAGTCACTTAACCTCGATTGCCTCAGCAAAAAGAAAAAAGAAAAAAAAAAGAGAAAACTAATATCATAATTGACCATATTAATAACCAAACTAACAGAAAGCATTGTTTGTAATGGAGAGAAATTGGATAATGTCTATAGATGAAATGGCTTGTTACTCAATCATAGAAGTCCATGATCTTTTAGTTCCTTTTCAACCATGAGATTCTAGGACTAAATACTTTTTTCCTTTCTCTTTAATCTGTGGTATCTTTCCTCAAAGCTATTGTTAATATTGTAATATAAAAAAACCTGCATGATGCCATCAGTGTGGATATCTCCTCCTTCAAAAAATCATTCTTACATTTAAAAAAATCAAGATTTCTCCTTAAAGTGTTTTTAAATATTTTGCCATTTTTTATTAAAGCTTTTTATTTCTCAAAACCTATGTATGGAAAAATTCTTCAAAATTAGCTCTTGCAAAATATTGTGTTCCAACTCCTCCCACTTCCTCCATGCCCTCCCCTAAATGGCAAGTAGTCAAATATATATTAAACATGGTAGAAATAAATGTTAAATCTAATATGTGCTTATATATTTATACAATTATAGTACTGCACAAGAAAAATCCAATCAAACCAGTTTTTTAAAAAAAATGTAAGGAAACAACAAAAAGAGTGAAAATGCTATTTTGTGGACCACCCTCAGTTGCCACAGTCCTATTTCTGGATGTAGAAGGCTCTCTTCATGACTGACAATTGGAACTGGTTGAATCCTCTCATTGTTGAAGGGAGTCATGTCCATCAGAATTAATCATTGCATAATCTTGTTGCCATATTTAATGATCTCCTGATTCTGTTCATTTCACTTAGCATCAACTGATGTAACTCTCCAGGTGTCTCTGAAATCATCCTTCTGGTTGTTTCTTACAGAGCAATAATATTCCATAGCATTCATATGGAATAACATTCCATAACTTATTCAGCCATTCTCCCATTGATGGGCATCCATTCAGTTTCCAGTTTCTAGCCACTACAAGAAGAGCTGCCACAAACATTCTTGCACATGTGGGTCCCTTTCCCTCCTCTAAGATCTCTTTGGGATATAAGCCCCATGGAAACACTGCTGGGTCAAAGGGTATGCACAGTTTGATAACTTTTTGAGCATAGCTCCAAATCGCTCTCCAGAATGGTTGGATCCGTTCACAGTTCCACCAACAATGTATTAGTGTCCCAGTCTTCCCACATCACCTCCAACATTCGTCATTATCTTTCCTGTCATCTTAGCCAATCTGAGATGTGTGTAGTGGTATCACAGAATTGTCTTAATTTACATTTCTCTGATCAATAGTGATGTAGAGCACCTTTTCATATGACTAGAAATGGTTTCAGTTTTTTTCATTTGAAAATTGTCTGTTCATATTCTTTGACCTTTTATCAATTGGAAAATAGCTTGAATTCTTATAAGTCTGAGTCAATTCCCTATATATGTTAGAAATGAGACCTTTATCAGAATCTTTGAATATAAAAATGTTTTCCCATTGTATTGTTTCTCTTTAATCTTATCTACATTAGTTTTGTTTGTATAAGAACTTTTTGACTTAATATAATCAAAATTATCTATTTTGTGATCAATAATGATCTCCATTTCTTCTTTGATCACAAATTCCTTCCTCCTCTACAGATTTGAGAGGTAAACTATCCTCTGTTCTTCTAATTTGTTTATAATATCATTCTGTATGTCTAGACCTTATCTAGGTATGGGTCAGTGCCTAGTTTTTGCCATACTAGTTTCCAACATTCTTAGCAATTTTTGTCAAATAGTGAATTTTTATCCCCAAAGCTGGTTTCTTGGGTTTCTCAAATACTAGATTACTATAGTCATTGACTATTTTGTCTTGTGAACCTAACCTATTCAACTGATCAACTACTCTGTTTCTTAGCCAATACCAAATGGTTTTCATGACTACTGCTTTATAATATAGTTTTAGATCTGGTACAGCTAGGCCATTTTTATTTGCATTTTTTTCACTAATTCCCTTGAAATTCTTGACCTTTTGTTCTTCCAGATGAATTTTGTTGTTACTTTTTCTGGGTCAGTAAAATTGTTTCTTGGGAGTTTGATTGGTATAGCACTAAATAAATAGATTACTTTAGGTAGTACTGGAATCTTTATTATATTCACTCAGCCTATCCAAGAGCACTTAATAATTATCCAGTTGTTTAGATCTGACTTTATTTGTTTCAAAAGTGTTTTGTAGTTTTGCTCATATACTTCCTGACTTTCCCTCATTTTGCTATTTCTTTAAGATTAAGAAGAATTTAATGTTTTTACCCTCTTCTTCATTGAGCAAAAATATTTTGTAAAAATACAAAATAAATCTTTCAATGCGTATTTTATTATCCTCATATTAGATATATACAGATGTATCTTTCTAAATTTCACTTTTTGTTAAAAGATAAGTGTATGTTTTGTTTCCATTTTTTGGAGTAATGATTTATCAGTGCTTTGATTAGCATTCTGAAGTCATGCAAAGTTCCTTTTTCTCTATAATATTTTTCTATAAATCATTCTGTTAGTTCACCAGACAGCTCAATTTGTAACAATATAATATCACCCTTGCTTTGCAAAAACAGGAAGCGATGAATCAGGAATTGTTACAACTTATTGTAGAAGTTAGAGATAACTTTGTTAGCCTTAGGAGATCATGGAGACTAGATAGAATTGAGGTTTACATTAAGATGTGACTACAGATTTCACCCTTTGTCACTGCTGTAATGTCCTGGCCAGCAGGACTTTAGTAATTTGTGGGGGCGAGGAGGACCCGACCTGAAGGGAGAGAATAGGTGAGAGAGAGGAAGGAGACTACATGGCAGATGGAATAGTCTCGTTTATTGAAATAAAAGGCTGGGGTTAAATAGGCCAATACCACTACTCTGATCGTTTTTTCACTGACCTGGTGAGGCGGGGTTGGGGGAGGGGGGGCAAGCCCCGAGGGGCTCTTGCTTCTGGCGCCAAGCACCCGGCTGCACGGCTGCCGGGCACGACCTGCTCCGGGGACAGTGTCAGGGTTTGGGTAACCGCAGGGGAATGCAAGGACACGGGGGTTGAGCAGCAGGGTGTGGAATGCAAGGACGCGGGGGTTGGAAGGCACAGATATGGTCCGGCAGTCTCAGGGTGTAGTTAATCAATCAATCTAAAGTTCATGCATATGCTTGTCTTTTCTGTGTTTTATTCAGGATATGAATCGGGTTTCTGTAGATCAATTGGACTCTAAGGGTATTGCTGATGAAATTAGGAAGTTGTTCCAGCAAACCCTGACTCCATGGCATTGGGCGGTCACCTTCTTTGGTCCTAGTCTTGCCATCCTATTGTTCTACTCATACTCCATTGCCTGATTCTCTAGTTTTGTTGAATAGCTGGGGGCATCTACAGGCAGATAGTGGTCATCAATAACCAAATACATCTGCAGCAAAATCAAAAAGGAAGAATTGTGATTCTTCAGGCAACAATACCTGCTTAACTGAAGGATTCATGGTCATCTTGACCTGGCTTAGACCCCCTCCAAGTGCCAGCCAGCAGACTAGCAAAGATTGAGAAAAATTGCAAATAGGTGTGTTGGCTATATCATAAATGAGGATAGAAAATGAGGATTTCTACAGAGAATGCCAAGTTTCTACTAGCACCCAAAGCAAATTGTCCCTTCATGCACTAATTGATTTATCTGTTTTATGTTTCCTTATGTTTCTTTGGTAACATTGCTGTTTTAGAGCTCAAATAAGGAGAGTATAAATACTGTAAATGTCTTGGCTTCAAAAACTCGTGTCTCTTTCTTTTCTTGTTTCCATGTTCTCTGCAAGAGCCAATACAGCTGACCTGTCATTGACATTTCACATTCATACCCAAAGATTAATGATATTTGTCTTTATATATGGGAAATGGGAATGATAGAATTCTAGAGGGATAAAGAATATGTACAAAATATTTAAATGGCTTAAATTTTGTCTTAATTTCTTGAAATATTTTATTGAATTGATTTATTCTGAATTTAAATAAAAAAAACACAAAAAAATACACACAAAAAAATGTGCACCAAACAAAAAAGCATTGTATATGAGACCAGGAATCTCTATCATACACTGCTCTTTAAAAAAAATAGATAAAATATTACTTGAAAAACTGTTCTTCCTTCTCAAGTTACTTATGCAAATTTTATTTTTAAACTTTATATAAATATTTGTTCAAAGAAAAATTTTAATGCTAAATTAAATAAAATGAACCAAATCTAAGTCCCAGTAATATCCAGTGATAAGATCATTATCTTGTAGTCAGTAAAACTTGATGTTGTTAGCTAGAATTTTTTTCTTTTGTGTTTAATTTTTCAAATTAATCTGAATAAATAAAACAAATTGCTCAATAAGTCCTCAATATGAAGCTGCGTAGTCAGACAAACAAGTTTCCACCCTGGCCATATCCAAAGTGCATGTTTCTTTCTGAACTTTAAGTATAATTCTTTTTTAGGATTTCACATTTAATTTTCTTTTTTTTGGACTTGTGGATATTTTTTTAATTTGATCAGAATTGTTGCTTTTAAATTTTATTTTGTTTTTAATTTAGTTTTTTTTTCTGTAATAGAAAACCTGTTTAAATTGTTTTCTACTTCTGCTCTCTTTGTTCTATATCAAAGTTCTTTTCCATTATCTTCTAAATCTGTCCAGTTAATCATTCTTTCTGGAAAACTAATAGTCTGTTACATTCATATATTACAATTTGTTTAGTCATTATCAAATAGGAGGACAATCCCTTAATTTTCAATTTTGGGCTACTACAGAAGGAGATGCAGGAAGACTTTGTATGTATAGATCCTTTTACTCTAATTTAATTGACTTTTCCTTTAAATATTCATATACTGTATGATTAGGTGCATATATATAAAGCAATGATAATTGTTTATTTTTGTATGGTATCTTTGCGCGATACTGTAACTTCTCTGTTATATTTTAATATCTGACTTACATCTACTGTAGCTTTATCTTGAATGTTGGATAAAGTTGAGGAAACATAGTAAAAAAAATATGACAATACTACTTAAATTAATTACTTTTTTCAGTTCTGTGTCAAACAACCTCTCAAAAGCAAAGGGAAAAAAGGAAAATGTCTCTCTTTTCCCAAATTTTCAGTCTAATTCTACCCCTCTTGCAGACTGGTTGAGTCATCTTCTCTACTAATAAGCAATTTCATGCAACTGCCTCTACTTGGATTTCATTTTTATTCAATTCCCTTGCAAAAAGCCATCAGAACAACTATATACCATAAACATAAATATCAGTATTAAAAAGCAACAACAACAATAACAGCTGACTTTATATTGTTGACATCCTATGTAACTGACAAATAATGGTTTTGAAAACAAAAGTGCCTTAACAATGCATATAACAGACATGGTACATCAGGTCACAAGATGCCCAAGTACATGCAAGATATACACATACATAGTTTGGAAGTACATACAGTTCCAATGGTATTGTTTTGAATAGAGCTGTCTATACCCAGAGAGATGACTGTGGGAACTGAGTGTAGTTCACATTTTCACTCTTTTTTAAATTGTTTGATTGCATTTTTTTTCTCATTTTTTTTCTGGTTTCATTTGATTTTTCTTGTGCTGCAAGATAATTGTATAAATATTTATGCATATATTGGATTTAACATGTATTTCTACCACATTTGACATATATTAGACTACTTGCCATATAGGGAATGAGATTGGGGAAGGGGGGAGGAATTGGAAAAGAGGTTTTGCAAGGGTTAATGTTGAAGAATTATACATGTAAATGCTTTGAAAAATAAAAAAGCTTTAATAAAAAAAAGAATCAATGAAAAGAATCTTAAAATGTCTCGTATTTTTTAGTATACAACCTAGTATACAACCTAGAAAATTGTATTTACTCCTAAATAATTATTTTTCTTTGTTTGTAATACACTAATATGCATAGGAAAGGTATACATTTTCATTTTGAGAATGATTCAGCTTCCTGTTAAGAGTTATTCTGCTTTGTTTAATTATTATCACTCTCTCTAAGATCTATCTAGTTCCAATGATTTGATCTTTGACCCAGTTATTCCTTAAAATGGTTTCATTCATTTCTCCAATCTGTTCTTGAGGGTTCATTCTCTACCTCTCCCCAACTATGTTTGCCATGATTATTATGCAACTCCTTATAGAGACAATAACAATAAAAATTATTTCCTTTAAAATTTCAGCATTTAATGACATTCAAAGTGATGGACAATGCATTTTTATTAAAGGTGACCAATTTATTGTTGGAGAATTTCTGTATAAATATCAATTATTGGACATCATTGTTAAATGCAATTCTATCCTTACAAAAGACTTTTGATATGTTATCTCCTTTATATTTTATAATTATCCTGTTGAGTAAGAATGGTTAGGAAACCATTTCTCCTTTTTACCTACTCATTTCTAGAGTATAAAAAATAATTTTTAAAAATGACAAGCTCTGTCCTTAAATATGTAGGGGGAAGATTCTGAAAAGTAGTTCAGAGACTAAGAAGCAATTCAGATAAACAAAACAAAATTTTGCCTCAGGGTAAATAGATTCAGGTTAAAAATGTATTAAGACCAGGACAAAATAAGGGTCCTCCTGGGACAATTAGAGTAGACTCAGAAGAAAGACTCCAAGACAGAGGTTTAACAGGTATGAAGGGTAAATATATTCGGGCTAGCTCAGAATAAACAAGTGGGGAGTCCTGGAGCTAGGTGGGTTCAGGTGGAATATCAGTGGGAACAACAAGAACTTTCACCTCTGGGACAGCAGGGAGAGTCTGGCCTGAGTCCAGAAAAAGTGCCCATAAGGAACACCAAGCCCAGTTGTGTTAAGATATTGCCCCAGGCAAGAAGGAACCAGCATACCTAGATAGGACAGAAGTGGTGGGGCATGGACACTGCTGGCTGCAGGCATTTACAATAGGAGAAAGTTTTTGGTTTGGGGTTCCAGGTCAGAAGGGAGAGCTGAAGTAAAGCCAAAGGCACCATTCCCTCCAAATCACCCCCACTACAAGAATAAAAGTTCTTACATTAATAAATTCTCACTTAAAAAAAAAAAAAGAGCAGTAAAGAGTATTTAAAAACCATACAGGCAAAGCAGAATGAACCCAAACTTAGGACAGTTCATCTTTAGAAGACGACATTGAAGCAAAAAAAAAAAAAAAAAAAAAAAAAAAAAGAAGAAAAAAATCTCCTCCTAAAAAAAAATAAAATAAAATGACTATGTTCCCAAAAGGAATTCAAAAAAAGACTTCAAAAATCAAATGAGAGAGATTTTGGAAAAAACTAAGGAAACATAAAAATAATTGGACTACCTGACAACTGTGACCAAAAAAGCCCACAAAAAACACAAAACAAAACAAATAAAAAACCTGTAACATAATAATATAAGAAATAATCAAAGAAAATGGTCCTGAAGTGATAGAAGGGAAAGTACAAATTTAAAAACAAAACAAAACAAAAACAAACATTGGTCACAACCTCAAAGAGATCCTCCTACAAAGAAAACACATAGAAAATTTATAACCAAGTTCAAAGAGAAAATTTTGCAAAAAAACAAACAAGAAAAAAATCAAGTAAAATATTCTAGAGCTACAATGAGAATTTTATAGGATTTATTAGCAGCTACAATAAAAGAATGCAGGTCTTGGAATATTATATATCACCAATAAAAACAGCTAGGTCTGGGGCCAAAATATTATTTCCAGAAAAAATTAAATGTAATATTGAATTTTAAAAAAGGACTTTATTGAGCTCTCAGTTTTTCAGAATTTTTTCTCAAACCTGAACATTATAGACAATTTAACATAAAAAAGGCAACATCAAAGACTAATTTTAAGAAGCTCAATAAGGACAACCTGCTTATGTCTTATATGGAGAAATGAAAAAAAAAAAAAAACATGTGTCTAAGGAATTGGGTAGTCCAAAAGAAAGACTGGGGCAGAACTGAGTCAGATATAACCCTTAAAAGCAAATCTAGCTAGTAAAAGGTCAAAAGTAATTATGCTGCATGAATGAAATTTAGGGGAAGAATCCATACAAAGGCATTAGATGGGGGGGGGAGTGGATACTTCTAAAGACCAACTTACATCAGGAATGGGTTAAATAGGGAAAAATACATCCATATACCAAGAAGGGTAAAATACTCTCTAAATTCCATAAAGAAATAATGGGGGAAGGAATAGTAAAAATGGGTTATGTAAGGGTGTATAGATTAATTGGAATGGATAAGTTGTGTAGATTAATGGGAATGGGATAAAGTAGAGAAAAGTTGGGGAAGAAAAGGGAAGGATGCATGAGGGGGGAGGTTGGTAATTGCAAGGTGATTTAAGATAGCAAGTCAAGGAGTAAAACTAAAATAGAAGGGTTAGCAGGGATAAAAAAAAGACATATACAAACAATAATAATTATCAGGAGTAGAATTTATTAGAAAAAAAATAACACTAGTAATCACTGATGTCAGAAAAAGTCAAAGATTCAACAAAGAGTGAAATTTACATTATGTCTCAGCCATATTAATTTTGTTTCAGTTGCATGTTTACATACGGGTACATATGTATGTATGTATACCTGCATGTGGATGTGTTTCTATGTATATATACATATATTTATCTGTATATAACTATATCTATGTTTAACTGTAGCATGCTGGAAGGAGGCGGGGGGGGGGAGAATGAAAAGGGAAAAATGAAGAATAAAGTGAAGAGTACACAGTAGAAAAAAAACCTACAAAGAAGCAAAAATAAAAAATGGACAATGATGAATATAATGTCTTCTATTATTACATATGATTACTAGAAATGGAAATTTACATATTTTGAATGCTCCCTGATATTCTCCTGGCCGCAAGACAATTTTTTTTTCGTTTTTCTATGTTTTTTTTCTATTTTGTTTTGTGTTACTTTGTATTTGTTTTAAATTTTAAAAAAAATTTGAATATATGATTTTCTAAAAGTAAACAATCTATTAAATGATAGGGCTAGATTTAAACATATTATACAAGATTTGGAACAAGTCCAAATGAAAATTCAGTGAATGTTTATTTGCCAGCACAGGTGCCTTTCTGATAAGGCTCTGTTAAAAAACAAAACAAAACAAAACAAAACAAAACAAAAAAACAACAACAACAACAACAAAAAAAAAAACCCAACTGTATTGGTGCCAAATAAAAGAAATCTAAAGTTTCCCTACAAAGCACCCAATATAAATGCTTTGAGATGATATTTTATGAATAGTATTGAGTGCTAAACAGACGTACGTCTGTTTTGGAATTCTGTCTTCTTCAGACATGATTATTACAATGCCTTAAAATTAAGAATATGTCAAGATCTAATAGTCATGGGAGTGCCATTCTCTACTCCTGTTGGAGGAGAAGGAGAAAAGAATGGCTGAATTGATCCAGACAAGGAAAATTGAGGGAAACGATATATGAAGCATTCTGCCACAGCATCATAAAATGAGACGGTGCCTTCATTACAATCTAGCAAAATCCCAACCCTGCGGATAGGGAAAGGAACTAGATGTCTAAAATAGGGGGGAGTAGTCATGATAGCATATCCATCCCCTGTTCTAATACTTGAAAGAAGGAGTAATTCATCAAAACGGGTAGAGAGATCTTCATTTCTCCTCATTGACTTCTTGCATACACCAACTGCCCATTGCCGGGAATCTCCTACTTCAACCTCCCAGTAGTAGATTCCATCTGTGAAGACTTGAGATCCCAAAACGAAATTACTTTCTTGCTGATTACTGGAAAATTGAATATTCTGCTGGTTGCTCCCACGTGTGACAGTCCTCAGGCCATCAGACAGAATGAGAAATGGAGAGATATTTGTGGAATCCAGGGTTACGGTCACTGAAGAGAAATAACAAGTAATTGAGTGACTTAGCTTTTTAGAGTCCAAGTAGACAAACAAACTTAATAAAAGGGCCCCACTAATCAAAATCTTCTCTATCCATGAAATCAGAAGAGAGAAATTCCACAAATAAGAGTTATTTCAGTTGGAGGACCACGCTATTTTAAATTGCCTCATAGCCTGCATGTGACAAATATTAAGAGTATGTGTATTATTGTTAATAAGGACAAGAATCTTCATTCCCTGTATCACTTGCAACCAGAATTTGCTCCCTTACAAATGCTCCCAAGACCAAAAAAAAACCATTTTTTTCTTGGAAAAATAAACACAACATCCCTGAATTGTTGCAAATAAATAATCTTCACACTCTTATGATGCTTCTAGATAGTCCTGGGGTTAAGAAAATGTGACAATTTCCTATATGCCCACCTACCATTAAAAAAGTAACTGGGTACTTTGAAATAGAGGTTAAATGATTCCAGGGCTTATTCTTACCTTTGAATCTTTTCAGCATTTCCCACAACGTAGTTTTTTGAAACATGTTCCCCAAAGCGGTAGCAACCTCTGGACGGTGACCCAAGAGGAATTCACATCTGCAAAGAAGACAGATTCAGTAATCTTCAGATATTGGCAATGACTCTCATATCATAGAGCTTTCCTGCCATTGGACAGACTGTCCTAATAAGTACTTCTTTCTATGTCTCCTCTCTCTACATTCCCACCAACATATTTTACCCTACTGTTCTACTCCTCTTAACAGGACTGAAATTTAAATCTTACCTGGTCAGTGTGCCTCCTATGACCTGAAAAGGAAGAATGAGAGTGTGAATGCTGGGGTCTGTTATGCCTTATATACTGACACTTTTGTGACATGATTTTCAATCTAGCCCATAAAGTCAAATATACTGAAGAAAATTGACCCTCCTTTTTCAAACACTTCATGAATTTCAGCTCATTGTGGCTTGAGATATTCATCAAAAAAATTTGTCAGAAGTGGAAAGCTCAATAACCTTAGGCTTATATGTTAGTTTGATTTCTAACACATTTCCATGAAGTCTTATGATAATATAGGCCCTAAATCCCATAACATTTACCCTAACCAGAGTACATGAAACATATTTTAATATTTTCCCTAGCATCATTGGAAACATATTACTGTTATGAATAAATGGATGATTCTCTATCAAAGAGTCTGAGGGGGATTTATGACTGTGGTAAATAACTATAGTCTATAAGACTTTTTGATTTAGAAAATTTGTTCCTTTTTATGGTGATGGTTTTTCTCTAATAATTGACTTTTTCTGCAAGAGAAGTCTTCGATAATTTTCTTATCATGCTGTAAGCTCCTCTGGAAAAGTCAGAGCACCAGTCTTATTAGAACTCTGTCTAAACTGGGAAGCTGTATTTCTTAAGCATACCATTCATTCAATCAGAGCCAGCCTTTGGCTATCTTGGGGGGCTGGGTTAGCAAAATGCTATAAATCATTAGACCTTTTTCCAGTTCTTACCTTTAGAAGCTGGCTATTGGTTTTCCAGTTATGTTGTTCAATATCCATGATCACCTCTCTCAAGCTATGAAGTTGTTGGGACAATCTGATTTCACTTTCTCTTACAATCGTCAGGTTGTCACTTTCCTGCTTGTTCATTATAGGAAAATTCTCCTTTTCTTCTTTGTCCAGCAATTCATGGAATGATCTATACTCAGCTGCCAAACTCTCTTTCCAAAGCTGGATCTTTTCCTGCAAGAAAGTAACTTAGTCCAATAAGGTTCATGAATCCATGTCCCAAAGCCTTTTCCTTCTTTTTCCCCAAGAAAACTTTTCCAGGAGAATAAATGTCTCTAATATTTTGGTTCTAGGTACCTCTCTGAAACTATAGAGAACTTTCAGCAAAGGTGTTGACTTCAAATGTTATAGGAAGGATTCTAATCCAAAAGTTAAAATGCCAATAAAAATCACAAGTTCTAATTCTTCTGAACAAATTTTTATACTAAATTTGTTCTTTTTCTCCCTTTTTTAGTGGCATGAACAATTCATTGATATCCTCTTTATTTTATTGATGTAAGCATTTAGAGAATAAAATTTCTTCTAAGCACTGCTTTGGCTGCACCCCATAAGTTTTAGTATATTGTCTCATTATTGTAATTCCCTTGGATGAAATTACTGTTTCTATGACTTGTTATTTGATTCACTCATTCTATAGGATTAAATTAACTTTTACACTTAAAAAGCTGAAATGTTTCAGAAGGAAACTACTACCACCAATATCTACTACCTTAAAGGAACCACAAGTTCTCCTGTATCAGACTATCATGAATACTTCTGACTCCTCTCTCAAAGAGTTCAAGACACTCACCTTTGAAGTCTTCTCTTTCTCTCTCTCTTCTGTCACCATGTTCTGAACTATTGCAACTTTTTCCCAGAGAAGATCTAAAGTCTTTCGGAGCTTGACCTAAGGAAATAGCAGTCATCATTTCACACTTGTTGCCCTTCCCCAAGCTAAATAACAAAATCCCACAGATCAGAGCAGGGAGGCCAATGGTGTTTAGTTTGCCTTTACTATTTGTAATCTGGG
Organism: Myrmecobius fasciatus; assembly: GCA_023553655.1. Lineage (NCBI taxonomy): Eukaryota > Metazoa > Chordata > Mammalia > Dasyuromorphia > Myrmecobiidae > Myrmecobius > Myrmecobius fasciatus. Next base: position 71,447 of record JAJPUD010008377.1, read on the forward strand.
AACTAAAAGACAGAAATAACCCATAGGTCATCCATGGGCTCCATGGGCTCCAAAGCATCTGCTTGTGATATAAGTGATTGGCTCAGAAGGTCTACCAATGTGGAGAGAAGGAAGGAAGGAAATCTACATAGTTTTCACTGGACATACTCACCCTAGAATCCTCTGCAGCCTCCTTTAGAGTGTGCACCTTAAGGCCCTTGTGCTCCTTGGATTGAAAACAATTGACACAGAGAAAAGATTTGTCTTTTTCACAAAAAAGCGTTTTCTCCTCCTGGTGCTTTTCACATGTGAATTTTTCCTCCTTTAATTGCAGTAAATAGGGTCTCAGGGTCTTGCCTAGGCTGGCCAGGTTCCCTAAGCGATGGTTGAGCTCTATGTCTCTCATGTGGAAGGGTCTCCTGCACAGAGGACAAGGGCAGGGCCTGTCCTCTTCACCCCAGCTCCCAAGGAGGCAGATGCGGCAAAAGCTGTGGCCACAACTCAAGGTTACGGGGTGTTTGAAATAGTCCATGCACACTGAGCAGGTCAGCTCTTCCTCAAAGTTTTCAGCTAAATGAGCTTCAGCCATGTTCCTGAGCAAAAACAAAAAAAAAGGACAAATGAGTCTCCTGAAGCAGTGGAGGGAAGAATCCTCAGCATCTTCCTCCTTGAGCTTATTCACTTCCTTCAGAAACTCAATTTCACAACCTCAACTATCAATAGAAATATTCATCAGACTATGATCTATGGTTACTTTCACATTCCCTCCATTGTTCACCAATTATAATGGAGAAATTATCTGTCCCACTGGAAAAAACATAATACCTGTGTTTAGGCTATTGCCTCAACCTTCTGCACCTCTGGATGTTGAACACACGTGTGGGGAAGATGAAGTGGAACCTGGACACGTTGTTCTCTCTGGATCTCTGTACCAGACAATTCTTGTGCTCTCAGTACAAAGCTCTCTCTGGATATAGAATGCCTCTATGAACCCAAGTCTTAAAGTTCTGTACTGGTAGTCAAGTCTGAGTGAAGATAATGCGTTAATTACTCCAATCATTTATAATAGAGAGAATTGCCTTGATATAAGGCCAGGGTGGGAAAAATAGCTGTCCAACATCAAATTGCAATTTAAACCTCCACTACATGCCACATTTAAAAGAATTATTTCACAAGTCATTTTTATTCTTTATACAAGTTGTTCTACTCATTTTGTAAAAAAAAAAAAACCAACAACAACAATGCAAATGATGCTCCTTTCAGAATCTTTCTAATAACATAAGTCTATAATAACATCCCCTTGAAAAGAACTAGCTTTTGCTCAATTAAATGCAATCTCTGAAACAGTGGAATCTTTAGAGTCTTTAGCTTCCTTTCTTATCCTAACATTTCTGTCAGAAAGTCTGCCCATAACCCTATTCTCTCTCAAAACCGAACTTAAGCCTTGCTACCTTCTCTGGTAAAAGAATTGTATCTGTTCCTATACTCTTTCAACATTTTCTTCTATAAAATCAACTTTTCCAAATTATCTACCTACTAACTAATCTGAGTCATGCAAGACTATTGTAATCTTTATTGAAAGATGACAATAACAATATTAACAGTTATAGAGATTAAACCAACAAAAAATGTCCCCACAAATTCTTGGATATTATATATATATATATATATATATATATATATATATATATATATATAAAACTTTTGTGAAACTTACTGTTGCTTTCTCCAATTTAGTAGATTTCCGTCAGTCTCTGTAGTTTCTGATCTAAGTTCAATACACTCACCTTCTGATTTATATTTTGGACCACAAAAGCCTGTCTTTTTATATGTTCTTTTTTTCCTCCTCTTCATCCAATCCAACACTCTGGATTCACATGTAGTAGGTGCTAACTCACTTGGTTCACACCTCGATGACCTGAGCTCTGCTTTGCAATCTAGTTCAATTCCTCCTTGAAACTCACTAAAGCTTCACACCTCCTTGATTTCACCTCAAATGAATCTTTTCAAAGACCTTTTCTGATCCTTGGATGTTATTTGGTTTGTTTATTTTTGCTGAGGCAATTGAGGTTAAGTGACTTCCCCAGGGTCACACAGCTAGGAAGTGCTAAGTGTCTGAGACCAGATTTGAAAACAGGTCCTCCTGAATTCAGGGTTGGTGCTCTATCCATTGTGCCACCTATCTGCTCCCAGACAGTAGTTTTTAATATGTATATTTTTCTTTAGGTAATGTGAGTCAGAGATATCAAACACTGCTGGGGCCCAAATGTAAACTGAACCAAATTCAAATGTAACAACTTCTCTCTCAATATGCCCTTCTTTCTATCACCCTCTTTCTTTCTCACATCCTGGTCCCCTCCTACTTTCCTGCAGGTAAGATAGATTTCTATAGCCATATTGAATATGTATGTTATTTTCTCTTTGAATCAATTCTGATGGGAATAAAGTTCACTTCCCTTCCCCTTCTTGTCTACCCCTTTATTGTAAACGCTCTTATGGCTGATAATTTGCCATTCAAAATCTTTCTTTCCCTTTCTCCCTGTATCTTCTTCTATCACCTCTTTATTTTATTTTTAGATACCATCATTTTTTTTTCACAGGATGGGGAGATAGAGTGGAGAGTCACAGTATGGTGGCTTCCACACACCTTGTACTCTTCTGTGAGCCTCTTGGGCCAATCTGTCATGATTTTAAGCAGATCTGCTTTTGTGGGGGGTAGATTGTGAACCACTGAGCCCCTGAAGAGCACAAGACCTAGTTGCCATTAGGTAGCATCCTAAAGCAATCAATCAATCAGCAGAACTACCCAGAACCAGAATTCAATCAAGCAGCAGAACTGGCTAGCAACAAAAATCAATCAATTAGGGGCTGCCCCAGGGCAAATTGAAGCAACTGTGCCTCCTTTGCTTTGAACAGACCTCAAGCCTTAAAAATGAATTAAAAAAAAAAAACAAAAAGAACTCTCACCATAGACATATTTTATATATAGAGAGAACATTCCTCAGATCCTGAGGTCCCTAAAGGTAAAGCAAATCCAGAAAAAGCCACAAAGGGAGACATGAGCTGGTCCCCATCTTACAAGAATTTCTTTGAGAAGATTGCATAAGAAATCTTAAAAGAGTTACAGGAAATATGGGAAAATGAAATGAGATCATTGCAAAAAAGAATGGAAAAAAGAATGCAATGAACAAAAAAATTTAATTGGCAAATTGCAAAAGGAGCTAAAAAAACGTAACTGAAGAAACTAATACACTAAAAAATAGAATTGAACAAATGGAAGTGAACGACTCAATACGACTTCCAAAATCAGTCAAACAAAAATTTTAAAAAATCAAAAAATAGAAGAAAACATGAAATATCTCCTAAGAAAAACAACTGACCTACAAAATAGATCTAGGAGAGACAATCTAAGGATTATAGGGCTTCCTGAAAGCCATGATGAAAAAAAGAAACTAGACATTATCTTATAGAAAATCATAAAAGAAAACTGCCATGATATTTTAGAATCAGAAGGTAAAATAGCCATAAAAAAGAATCACCAATCACCTCCTGAAAGAGACCCCCAAATGAAAACTCCAAGGAATATCATGGCTAAATTTCGGGACCATTGCACCAAGGAAAAGATATTGCAAGCAGCCAGAAATAGCCAATTTATACCAAGGAGCCACAATTAGGATTTCCCAGGTCATACCAGTTTCCATTTTACAGGATCAAAGGGCCTAGAATCTGATATTCTGAAAAGCAAAGGAACTGGGATTACAGCCAAGAATAAACATCCAGCTAAAATGAGCATTATCTTTCAGGGAAGAAGATGGACATTCATTGATATAGATGAATTTCACCTATTTCTAATGAAAAGACCAGATCTGAACAAAAAATTTTACTTCCAAGCACAGAACTCAAGAGAAGCATAAAAAGGTAAAAAGGAAAGAACTCTTGAGAACTATACTTCTATTATGGGTATACTTAAGAGAATGTGAGTATAATTTGATTTTGTTTTGATAAAATGAAAAATAAACTAGAGGTAGAAAGGAAATCATAGTGGAAAAAAGAGGGGAAAGGAGGTAAAATAAGGAAAATTACATCTCATGAAGAGGCAAAGAACCTATTATAATTGAAGGAAAGAAGGGACGGGGATGAGTATTTTGTGAATCTTACTCTCATCAGATTTGGCTCTAAAAGAGAATATCAGATATATTTGATTTCACAGAGAAACTTGTCTCACCTTATAGGGAAGTGGGAGGGAAAGGAGGAAAAGAAAGGGAAAGATTTATAGAAGGAAAAATAGAAGAATTAGGGGAAAGGTATAAAAAGGGGGGAGGGGCTCTAAAGGGGGAGGACTGTTTGAGGGAGGTAGCCATCAAAAGCAAAATATGGGGAGGAAGGAAGGGGGAAAGGAAAGAGGAAAACATAACTTTGGGTAAATAAGATAGCAGGAAATACAGAATTAGTTATTTCAACTGTGATTGTGAATGGGATGAACTCCCCCATAAAGCAGAAGTAGGTGGAATCTGGCTTTTAATCCAGTTTGCTAACAATATGTTGTTTATAAGAAACACATTTAAAGCATAATGATACAAGCAGAGTGAATGTAAAGGGCTGGAGCAGAATATATTGTGCTTCAGGTGAACAACAACAACAACAACAAAATCAGGGGTAGCAATCCTGATCTCAGATCAAGTAAAAACAAAGATTGGTGTAATTAAAGATAAATTAAAGAGAAATCCAAGTGAAACTTAATAAACTTTTCGATTATGACAGAGGAATTATGACCTTGTTGATCTGAGGGCTCTCAGACTATAATCCACTGACTCTCTTCTCTTTCTAGACAATTGTAGTCCATATCCTTCCATAAATCCTCCAGAAAAGAGATGCCTAACATGATAGAGGCCTTTCTTTGGTTATCTTAACATTCTCTTGTTCAATTAAAGATTCAGGCTGCCCTCCTGTTATCCCTCCCTTCCTATGATTGAAGCCTGAAAATAGAGTAAACCATATGTAGTCAAAGGGCATTGTGATCCCTCTCCCCATGGTTTAGAGCAAACGTGGCTGATAAGGGTTGTTAGCAAAGCAAAGACCTTAAAGTATTCCTCCTGTGCAGTTATTCACAAGCCAACTGGCTTCCATTCTTTGTCTCATATGTATCCTCTATATTTGCAAAATCCAAATCTAACTAGCTGCAGTCCTACATTCAGCATACTATTACCTAACCTTCCTTCTTTCTTGATTTATTTGTACTTATGATTGTATCAATATCAGGGAAATCCAAAACTGTATTACTCTGCCAAATTCTTTTCCATACATCAGGGCTAGATTGTCAACTCCTTCACGGAGACTTATCTGATCCTTCAACTGGTTCTAATCTCTCCATCCTGTGATCTATACACAAAGTTTTGGGAGAAGTAGCAGGAGGCCTAGAAGGATGGGGTACTTTAGATACTGGAAGGAAATTCAGGAGCAAAGAAAAGTTACTATGAGGTAGAACTGGTGCTTTTTAAGGAAAAATACTTTTATCATAGCTGAAGAAAATTTCTACCATTTGTATAGGGCAAGCTACATGATACTCTATGAAAGCAGGAAAGGTTATTAGGTTTTAAGCATCTCATTCTGATAATTTCTAAGCAGAAATAAATACAACTCCTAATGAGAATGAAAGGTTTGTCTTCCTGATCAATGAATTCCTACATATAGTAATATGTTTTTAAAAATCAGTTTAAGAGTCTTTATATTTACAGACTTGAAGAACATTAGTGTAAGAATTTTAAAATGTCTTGAATTTCTTTTAGGATTCTTTGTATACAATGTAGAAAACTTTTGTTTCAACCCAATTAATTATATTTCTTTCTTTGAAATGCACTAAAGTATATTCTGAGGCATACATTTTCATTTTGAGAATGATTCAGCTACTTGTTGAGTTCTGCTTTGTTTCATTGTTATCTCTCTCTAAGACCTATCTAGCTCCAATGATTTCAGTTCTTTGACCCACTCATTCTTCAAAATAGTTTTATTCATTTTTCCAAATCTGTTCTTGAACATTCATACTCTACCTCCCCTAGCTCCTTTTGATTTCTAAAATATATCAAAGAATGAGCAAATAACATGAAATTAATAGCAGGATCTAGAAATCTGGTTGTTTCCTAGTTTAGACAGAATTCAAACATGCTCAATCCTCAGATTTCTAAAGGTACAGTAGACAAAGAAAAATAATTATTGGGGATCTTCCTCAAGTTAAGTTGGGAATTCCAGGTCTAAAAATATGATTGCTGCCAAATAAAAAACAACCTAAAAGAAGATTTCCTAATTCAAAAAGTTTTGTAGAGTGGTATACACTCATCAGTAGAGCTGGAGGGCCCATTAAATTATTCATAGAAGTAGCACATGATTTTCATAATGCTGTTGTGTTACCAAAGGTAAAAAAATCTATTAAAATGGAATGCATATGCTCTGGTTCAGAAGACAGAGATCTGGGACCTAAGTTTTTAGCAAAATATAGAAAAAATATGTTAGGAATCAGACTTAAATGTATAAAGCCTAAGGTCCTTGATTGTTCCTCTCTGGACAATTCTCTTGATTAAAATCTCAAGCCACATGAGTCTAGGTCAATGAAGTACATGGGAATTGAGGGTCAATTGTGTACTGTACATATGATTTAGTGGGAAAAAGAGGAAATCTTATCACTGAAGAGCCAGTGTATAAGGCATGGCAAAGTCCAGCACTCAGCTTCTCTCCTTTTTCTCCCCAGGTAGCAGAAAATATACTGACCAGGTAAGATTTAATTTGGAGTTCTCTGTCAGAACTAGGGCAGCAGGAGTTTTGAAGTTATAAAGAATTATGGAATGAAAGGTCTGTCTCATGGGAAGAAAGATAGTGAGACCTAGTATCTTTTCCCTATTACTGAGGGTAAATGAGTCTGTCCTCTCTGCAGGTGTGAAGCACTCTTAGATTCCTGTCCAGAAATTGTCACCACTCCAAGGATTTTCTTTTCTCATACTATGATGTATGACATGCTGACAAGCTTCAAAAGTGAAAATCTGCCTTGATGGTATTGAACTTACACTTCATTTTTTAAAAATTTTATTTGCATAACATATGCGTGGGTAATTCTTCAACAATAACCCTTACATAGCTTTCTGTTACAAATTTTCCCCCCAACTCCCCACCCCTCCCCTAGATGGCAGGATATCCACTACATGTTAATTATGTTAAAATATTGGCAAATCGAATATATGTATACATATTTCCAAACCCATCATTGTTGTGCAAGAAAAATCTTATCTACACAAAAGATATATCAGATAAAGGAAACACAATATAAACAAACATCAATCAAGGAGTATGAGAATGTTATGTTGTGGTACACATTTCACATCCCTCTCTCTGGGTGTATATGGCTTTCTTCAGTGAACAATTGGAACTGGTTTGAAACATTTCATTGTTGAAGAGAGCCATGTCCATCAGAATTGATCGTCATATAGTACTGTTGTTGCCGTGTATAATGATCTCCTGCTTCTGCTCATTTCACTCAGCATCAGTTCATGCAAATCTCTCCAAGCCTTTCTGAAATCATCTTGCTGGTCATTTCTTACAGAACAATAATATTCCATAATATTCATATACCATAATTTATTCAGCCATTCTCCAATTGAAGGGCATGTATTCAATTTCCAGTTTCTAGCCACTACAAAAAGGGCTGCCACAAATATTTTTGCACATGTGGGTCCCTTTCCTTCCTTTATGATTTCTTTGGGATATAAGCCCAATAGAAATGCTGCTGGGTCAAAGGGTATGCACAGTTTGATAACTTTTTGAGCATAGCTCCAAATTGTTCTCCAGAATGGCTGGATCCGTTCACAGCTCCACCAACAATGCATCAGTGTCCCAGCCCTCCCACATCCCCTCCAACATTCATCATTAACTTTTCCTGTCATTTTAGCCAATCTGACAGTGAACTTACACTTCAAAGGACTCAGGGTATTCCTTAGTAGATTGGTTAATGAAAGTTGAGTGGGTGGGCATCCTAGGGAAACCATATCATTTTCTCAGCCCCCAGACTAACTACAGATTAACCAAAGAAGCCCCTAAATTATTACTTTATAACAAGGCAGAATTTTTTTTTCTATAAAATTTGTGCATGAGTACAATAAACCTTGAATAGTGGGGACCCTGTACTATATCTATTTGTCCATTCAGGTTTTGAGAAGCTAAAACTTCTCAACTTTTTTTTTCCAGCAAATGTGACCCTGGATCCTGAAAGTGCCTGTCCATATCTCATTGTGTCTGATAATCTGATAAATCTGATAATGGAGGCTACCAACAGGTTGTAACTTTTACACCTGACCGATTTAAAGAGAGCTTCATTTTGGGGACTCAAGTCTTTCGATCTGGAATCCACTACTGGGAGGTTGATGTGGGAGACAGTAGGCAATGGACAGTTGGTGTACACAAAGAGTCATTGAGGAGAGATGATACTGTCCCATCTGCTGAGGATGTATTCCTTCTTTCATATATTAAGAATGGAGATCAGTATACTGTCATGACTACTCCTCCCTACTTCAGTCTTCACATTTATGGTCCTATCCTCAGCATTGGGATTTTGCTGAATTGTGATAAAGGTCTCATTTTATGATATCTTGAAAAAAATGCTTCATGTATCATTTCCCTTATATCCCTTCCCCTGGACCTCTTTGACCCTTCTTTTCTCTTTGTCCTCCAATAGGGGAAGAGAGTGGAATTCTAATGACCTTCATGGATGCTTGAAATATCTTGTTTCCTAGACAATTCCTTTTCTTTCCTAATCAGGATTAAGTGATTTGCCCAGAGTCGCACAGCCAATAAATATCTGAGGCCATATCACTTGAGGGCTTGTGCTCTATCCACTTTGTCACCTAGTTATCCCCTTCTTAGATATTTCCTAAGGGACACAGCCTAACATGTGTTTGGCATATTATGGAAACTGTTCATGACATGCGATGTTAAAGCATTCCTTCTGGGTGATTGGTAGGGAAACATTTGTTATCAATACTAATTTATCAAAGAAGCCTCTTTAAAAAGCCAGCTATGTTTCAGTATAAACATCCAATAATCTATCAAATGAATTTAATCAAAATCTGGTGTTTCGTGGGTGCAAGTCAAGCTCTATCATTTATAGATGCACTGTTTCAAAGAACGGATATTATTGTTTTTGTTTTTTCAGTCAAGGAATGAACATATTTTTCCCTTTGCCAAATGGTATAATATATCTAAAGTCATTTGTATTTGTAAAACCCAATGTAAAATAATGTTAATATTTGCTACTTGCATAACTTGTTAACTTTCAATAAAGATATGTGACTATCACTTGGAAATCTCATTAAAAGCTGGGGGAATATGACATTTTCCCTTCTCTATTATGAATGAGTCTCTTTTTTAAAATTTCAACAGTATTTTATTCCTCCAATTATATGTAAAGATAATTTTCTACATTCATTTTTGTAAGATTGTCAGTTCCAATTGTTATTTCCTTTCTTTCCTTCCCTCCCCCCTCCTCAATACAGTAAGGTATCTGATAAAGGTTATACATAAACAATCACTTTAAACATTTTCCCAAATATTGTAAGAAAAAAGAAAACCAGAACAAAAAGAAAAAAAACACAAAAAAATTAAAAAAAGAAGAAGAAGCTGTAAATTATATGCTTTGACCCTTATTCAATCTTAGGCATTCTTTCTCTGAATGAAGATACTGTTTTCTATCCCAAATCTATTGGAATTGTCTTAGATCAATGTATTGTTGAGAAGAGCCAAGTCTATCATAGTTTGCACTAATTTGAAAGGAATAGAAAAGTTTGGCTATCTTTAAAACTCTATAAGAGAAGGTTTTTTTCCCCCAAAAGCCTAATTGGGATTGTAGCTGTGTCTGGGGGAAGGTAAACAGTTTAAAATATATGTCTGTGTATATGTATATGCATGTACACTTATAACCAAATGGCAATTCAGTTTGCCTGCAACATTCAATTGGAATCTAGGAAACTAACTAAACTAGGGAAAAGCCATATCCTTTTGGGCTTATTGGTCTATTGAATTTTTGAAACTTGCTTTTTATAATTACTGTTGCCTTGTTCATGCTAGATCGTTCATCCTGGGCATAAGATCTTAGAAATTTATTTAAATATTGAACCATTAATACTGAAAGAAAAGAAAAATTTCTAAAAGCTGTATTTGATTTGATTAAGTTTAACAATAGCTTGTTTAAAAAATTCCTGATAACTTGTTACCTTCTGAAACATATTGGGTAATTGGTAAATATTATAACTTATGCTTTAAATTTTCTCAAATTTAATTTTGAACATGTGTGTGAGTTTTATGAAATTATTTAGCTATTCACTATATTGTGAATCTTAAAAGTTTTGAAGGAAAGGAAAAGAAAAAGAAAGGAGGAAGGAGATGAGTTTATGTGGATGGGATAAGGAATTAAAAGACAAAGGAGAAGGAGAGAGACAATATCAGAAAGGTATTTGGGAGGAGAGAGAGAAGAAAAAAGCATGTAGCAAGAAAGAGAAGAGGATGTGAAGAAAAGAAAGAGGCAAGTATTTTAATGGAAGGAACACTTGTTTGGAGATAGAAAATACACTGACTGACTAAATCCTGAGAAGGATTTGGCACCCTAAAAGTTGATTAAGGAAAAAAGTTGAGTGTGGGAGGAAGAAATGGCAAGGCACTTTTTCAAAAGGTGAAGATTTAACTCATTCCCCTTCTTCCTCCCACTGTTTTCAGCTGCTTTTTTAGAAATGAAGATGAACTTAGTTGTCTGTTGCAGATAGCATTTTTTTTAAAGGGACAGCTCACTTTTACAGGTGTTAATTGATTGGATATTTGTTCATTTAGTTACATGATTGTCTCCTTGTTCAAGGAATATGACAACAAATGTGAACTATAATTTGATGATTATTTCCAAAGGTTTAATTGATATTTTTAAAGAATCTTTCAGATTCTTTTATGTGGAATTAGGGTATTCTCTATGAGTTTTAATTGATTGTATTGAGTTATCTTAAAGTTGTACCCTTTTATTAAAGAGACTGTGAGAATAATAGTTTTTGCCTTTCGTCCCTTTGAAAATGTTTTTGTTCTGGACGATATGCAATTTCGAATTTTTTATGTATTGGGTATTTTACAGGCAAAATGATCTATAACATTCACCTTATGAAACACCTACTTCTGTTGTGCCGAAGTTCCCATATCTCAGTTTCTCTCAATTGCTCTGTCTCAGTTTCCCAATTGTTCTGCCTCAGTAGCAACACCCGCCCTTCTGACCACTGAGGTAATTGAGCTTCAGAATTATGACTATTGACATTCCAAAGAGTCATAAATCCTCCAGGTGGCTCATCTCAAACACCTAGACATCCCTCTTATCTTTATGGCCCCAGACTTAATGTCTCCTAGCTTCTTCCCAAACTAATCAGAATTTATGATCCTTCATACCCCCAACTGTCAGAACTGAATTGATAGTCCTTTCCTTGAACTCCAATTCCCCTCAGTGCCCAACCCCTCCTTCTGTCCTTTGAGCTGCCTTCATTTCCCTGACCACCAAAGTCTTATAAAATCCTTGACACCCCTCAATAGATCAATAATACTTTGAGACAATAGTCCTATTCAGTCGACTAGTCTTAACTCTCCATTAATATCAATAAAATATTAATAATCTCTAATCTGTAATACTGCCTCAGTTTCTCTTGGAGCATAATACTTAGATATGAAAGATAAGTCCCAGAAAGTTCATGGGATTAATCTCTTACTGGTATCAATATAAGATCATGATAAATGACTCTTTGGAATTTATCTGAAGCTTTGGTAAATGGAATTTGCTATTGGAGGTAAAACTTCTTGGGCTTGTAGCTAATATTATTTAGGAGTTTTAAAGCTCCACCTTCTGAAAGTTACTGGGAAAATTACATGCAGTAAAACTGAGTTAAGGCTATTCTATCCTGTGTCTTGTCTGTGCTGAAGAATCAGTTTTGACTGATTATATTATGGCATAGTCATGTCCCTGTTTTTCTTCCTGTGACTGATCTCTATGATCAGAGCAATAGTCAATAGAAATCATTAATGCAATTCAATTATGTCATACCTTGCTGTTTCCAATCTGACTTTCTGTAGTCACTATATCCTTAATACTTAGGCAAATGAGTATTTAGCCTAGTCATCTGTCTGCTACTAGATGTTTGTGTCTGTAGGTATTCTGGTCTGTAAAGGTTTCTAAATAATGAGAGGACAATTAGCACAGTTCTATGAGAGACCTAACTGCCTTTTGTTTCTGGGGACTACAGCTGACAGCCATTTGTCTCTCCTGTGAGACAAACTTGTATCCTTGCATGGGAAGCTACTGGAGCATCTGTACTGGCTTCTCTGCATTTTGTAGCAGTCCTTGTGAACCTGGCTTTCTATCTCAGACTGTTCTAAACTTTTTTTTTTTTTTTTTGCTTTTTGCTGAGGCAATTTGGGTTAAGTGACTTGCCCAGGGTCACACAGCCAGGAAGTGATAAGTGTCTGAGACCAGATTTGAACTCAGGTCCTCCTGACTTCAGGGCTGGTGCTCTATCCACTGCGCCACCTAGCTGCCCCTAAACTTTATTTGTTAGATTTATTTTTTGTTCTAGATTTTGGTCAAGTTACAGCAATACTGACCTGCTTCTGAATCAGATCACACCCAACCCCCTCCCTAGACAAGAAGTTAACTTTGCCCCTCTCAGCATGAGCAAGCTTTTAAAGAGCCATTGTTCCTGCTCCTAAATGAACTTTGTGCCTCATTAATTTGGGGGGAACCGAGGGTGGTTGATGAATGACTATTAAACTCTGACTCTATTACTGCACAATCCTGATTGGGCCCCTATTGCTGTATTTTGGATTTAAGGATGGAAAATGTTAAGATTTAGGGTGACTGTTACTGTAGTGGATAGTTTGTATCTGCATTATCTAATTGATCACAATGTTTCCTTCAGGATATTTAATTGTTTGAGGGATCTTTAGTTTCAGAGTGGAAAACCCCTACTATACTAGTCTGTTATGTGAGATGAACTTGGCAACTAGAACCCTATTTCCTCCTCCTTGGATGATTCCTTCAGTGGAAAAGAAAAAATAAAAGGAAGAAGAATGAGAAATAGGGAACCAGGAAAGCTAGTAGATTTCCCCCCCAAATACTTGAAAGAATGGGAACCACTGGTGCCCCTAGTTTCCTATTCACCTCGCCTAAAACATTCCTGCCCCATTCCCAACTCACCAAGTTTAAATTAGAAGTCCTTTCACCAGTCCATTTTTTTGCTTTTTTCTGAGTAAAACCCCAACTGGACTATGATTGTTGGTTCTGCTTTAACTTTGAACCCCTTTATTCTTTTGGAATTGTCCTGGCAGACTCAGTTTCTGGGACCATTTTCTAATTCACTTCTCCAGTCCTGCAACCCTAGTTCCTTAATTAGTATTTCAGCATCCTCCAAGACATTGCAATTTGTTTTATCCCTCTAAGTTTGTGATTTGCCTGCCTTGGTGGTCTAAGTATGCATACTCTGACCATTTCTGCAGCAGTGTTTCCTCACCGGTCTGTTCTTCTGGGTGGGGACAGGTGGAGCAATTTCAGGCCTCTGTCTTCCCCCTTGGAGTCTCTGACGACTGTGCAATATCCCTCCTGGAGGAGTTAGCACTGGTGTAATCTCAGTAGGAACAATAAGAATTTTCACCTATGGGACAGCATGGGGAGTCTGGGCTGAATACAGGAAGAGTGCTGATAAGGAACACCAAGCCCATCTGTGCTGAGATGTTGCCCTAGGCAATAAGGAACCAGTTTATCTGGTAAGAGCAAAAGCAGTGGGGTAGGGACACTGCTGGCTGCAGGTATTTATAGGAGGGGAAAGATTTTGGTCAGAAGGGAGAGCTGAAGTGAAGCCAGAGGAACCATTCCCCTCACCCTAATCCCAACACAGGACTAAAGATATTTACACTAATAAGTTCTCATTACAAAAAAAATATTTGAAAAACCCAAGTTCAAAGACAAAATTTTCAAGAAACATACAAGAAAAAACATTAATTCAAATATTCTGGAGCTACACTGAGAATTGTACAGGATTTATTAGCTTCAATAAGACTACAGGTCTCAGAATATTACATATCAACAATCAAAAGAATTAGGCCTGTGGCCAAAAACATTACCTCAAGCAAAATTAAATACAATATTGAATGAAAAAAAAAGGACTTTGAAGAGCTCTCAGATTTTCAGAAATTTTTCTCAAACCTGAACAGTATAGACTATTTAACATAAAAGAACCAACATCAAAGATTAATTTTAAAGGACTCAATAAGGACAAACTATTCATGTCTTATATGGAGAAATGAAAAACATATGTCTAAGGTTGACAGCACTAACTGGATAGTCCAAAAGAAAGACTAGGGATGAGCTGAGTATGATATAATTCTTAAAAGCAAATCTGTCTAGTAAAAGGTAAAAAAAAAAAGTAATTATGCTTCATGAATGTGATGTAGGGGAAGAATCCATACAGAAGAACTAGTCAAAGTAGGACACCTGATAGTTCTAGGAACATACTCACATCAGGAATGGTTAAATAGGGAACAAAACATGCCTATACCAAGAAAGGTATAAGACCGTCTAAATTCCATAAAGAAATAAAGGGTGAAGGAATAGTACAAGGTGGGTTAAATAAGGGTGTATAGATTAATGGGAATCGGATAAAGAAAGAGAGAAAGGATAAGAGGAGAAAATAAGGGAAGGATGCATGGGTGGGGGGGGAAGGTTAATAATTGCAAGGCAAGTTAAGGAGTAGAACTAAAATAGAAGAGTTAGAACGAATTTTAAAATAAGAGATATGAAAAATTACAATGACCAGGAGTAGAATTTATTAGAAAAAAATAAGGCTAGTAATCAGTGATGTCAAAGTGAAACTTAAACATTCAATAAAAGTTAAATTGACATTATGTCAGAGCCATATTAATTTTGTTTTAGATACATCTTTACATATGAGTAAATGTGCATGTATGTATGTCTCAATATATGTATATATGTGGATGTGTTTGTGTGTATACATATGTTTATATGTATATAAATAGATACATGTTGAATTGTAGCATGCTAGAAGGAGGAGTGGGGGAGGATGAAAACAGAAAAAAACAAGAATAAAATGAAAAGTACTTCAGTTCTTTAGAGAACTAAAGAAGAACCTACAAAGAAGCAAAAAT
Organism: Myrmecobius fasciatus; assembly: GCA_023553655.1. NCBI lineage: Eukaryota > Metazoa > Chordata > Mammalia > Dasyuromorphia > Myrmecobiidae > Myrmecobius > Myrmecobius fasciatus. The sequence continues at coordinate 86,639 of JAJPUD010008377.1, forward strand.
AAAAAATGGACAGTGATGAATATAATGTCTTCTATTATTACATATGATTACTAGAAATGGAAACACATATTTTGATATTCTCCTAGGAACATGACATTTAAAAATTTTTTTTCTAAGTTCTTTTTTCCTTATTTTGTATTTGTTTTAAATTTTAAAGATTTTAAAAGAATATGAGATTTTATATAAATAAAGAATCTATTAAATGATAGGGCTAGGGTTAAACCTGTTATAATACTACATATGAAATAAGTCCAACTGAGAACTTAGTAATAGTGGTCTTTTTGACAAGATTCTGTTAAAAAAAAATCAGTACATTATTGTCAATACACACACACACAGACACAGACACACACACACACACACACACACACACACACATATATATATATATATATATAAACAATGAGTCAATGCTTTTTCAAGTTCTCAAGCATGAAATTAGATTGGAAGCATTTTATTTGGCAAAATGAAAAATTAACAGAAAATCTTGAAATTTCATGTTTGGGGAAAGTTAAAATTTTGTTTTAAAAATATGAGAGAAAATTTTGATTTGTATAGCAGAAATTCAAAGACAAAAAGAAACCAGTCTTGAAAACTGTTTAGTATATAATTTGGAAACAGAAATGAAGCAGTGAGAAATTAGCAATGTTGGAAAAGGGGTCTGGAGCAGATTATTGAATCAATATGTAAAAAGAAACTTCATTTGCAATTTTTTTAGATTCAGACTGGCTCTTCATTCTAACAGTGAAGAAGTCAATGCCCTAAGCAATAGGTAGCAAAGGGTCAGAGGTTAAGGAAAACAAATGAGCTAGTGTCCACCAATTAGACCCATAGAGCAGGTGTATGCATGATGTGTCTCAAACCTCATATGTATAAAGGGAGAGAATCAGAACAAAGTATACTACTGTAGGCAAGTGAGTTTACCATGGTTCACCCCAAAAGTAATCTAAATATTTTCTGTTACCTCACCAACAATTCTGCTTTTGCCCTTGATCTTTGTGTTTTTTTTTCACACCCATACAAACTTTTACTCTCACGCTTCTCAAATTTTTTTGGTGGAGATATATCCAGATTAGGCAAGCCTTTCCTGTACTATGTAATAATTATATATCTTGGGCCCACACTTCCGAAGAGCCCACACATTGAAGAGCATGGAAGACTTCATTTAGGATGGACTTTGTCTTTGCAGTACTTCAGGAAAGTCTTTGTCCCCTCATATTCCCCAACTTCTGTAATGAAGTATGACTGCCCTATTTTAAGAGAACAGTTACCCACAACCATACAAGCACACAATTAAACCAAACCATTAGGTAAGAAGGAAGTGAAATAATAAAAAATAAAGACTTATTTGAAGCTTCTAGTTCTTGCCTTTAGCAAAGTATAAGTGCAACTTCAATAAAAAAAAACCTACTAATGCAAAAAAGTAATAAAATTCCTTTTTATTAAATAATTACTGTATAAATAAAGCTTTTATTCAATAGAATTCAGATTTATCAACAAATAAAAGTCAACAGAGTCCTGTTAGGTCTATCATATTATAGAAACATAGCTACAGTCAGTTTCTCAGAAGAGGAAGTTTTCCACAAAAATGAAGAACCCAGGACCTCATGATGCAAGAGGCCTGACTCAAATTGCTTTTGTACAAATAGCTTAATTGCTTGTAGAAAAAACTAATTCTGGATCCATGTTTTTCCTCTGAGATGCCACTATGTTTCTCAACCAAGATTTTACCTTCTAACTTGTAATGCTACAATCATACCTATTTGTTCTACTTAAATACTGCATTTTTATAGGTCAAGTTGCCAATATACTCTTTCACATTTCTGTGCTTGGGCATTACTTGAATGACAATGTAAGAAAAGCTGATCTTTTAGTGGGTGTTTTATTTGGTATTTGAAATTGCCTGCAATGTATCTATTTGACTGAATCTTGAAGTCTTATTGAGTCATTAATTTCAATTTGTTCAATTTTAATTTTTAAGGTATTATTTCCTTCAGTTATCTTTTTTAGGTCCTTTTGTAACTGGCCAATTGAATTTTTTGGTTCATTGAATTCTTTTTCCATTTTGCCAATTTTATTTTTCAGTGAATTGTTGTCTTTTTCCAATTCGCCAATTTTGTTTTTCAGTGAATTGTTGTCTTTTACCAATTCACCAATTTTGTTTTTCAGTGAATTGTTGTCTTTTACCAATTCACTATTTTTATTTTCCAGTGAGTTGGCAACTTTTTCCAATTCACCAGACTTATTTTCCACTTTTTCACATCTCTGTTGCAGGGCGATGTTTCCTTCTTGCACTGCTCTCAGTTTATTTCCCCAATCTTCTTCTAGCTCTCTTTTGAGATTCATTATGCAATCTTCCAGGTAAGCCTTCTGAAAGGGAGACCAGCTTAAGTCCACCTTTGTGGCTTTATCTGTGATTGTTTTCAAAATCTCAGGATCTGGGGGAGGGGGGGGGCGGAGCCAAGATGGCGGAGTGAAAAGGTGACTTTCTGCCTCTCCTCCGATCTTCTCTCAAATCAACAATAAAATAAGCCTCTGAACTGATCTTCAAGTCAACGAACTCAGAAATATTTGGGCATGGCTCTCTGGAGAACTTCATATCAGGTTAGTCGGACTCGGACAGAGAGATAAATAGACGACCCCTGTGCAGGCTGGAAGTGAGGGTGGGACTCAGCCCAGCTCATCCTGGAAGAAATTCCAAACTCCAAACTCCAAATTCCAAACACCTGGAGTTTATCTGAGGCACACGGGACACTCTGCCCTGATTGGGGGCAGGTGTTCTGGCAGACTTGCCTTGTTTAAGGAGTAATTCGGACTTAGTCCTAGCCCCCACCAGCCCAGCACCTTAAGTCAACTTGTCAAAGTGCCCCAGGGCAAAGCGTCTTCAGCCGCCGTTCTTTTTCCCTACCTTAAAGAGATATCCATGCTGTCTAAAAAAAATGATGAAGAAGCAAAAGAGAGCTCTCACCATGGACAGCTTTTATCAAGGCAAAGAAACGACCTCAGATACAGAGGTTTCTTTAGACAAAAATCCAGAAAAAAACAGCAAGGACCATCATTGGTCCCCGTTTCAAAAGGCCTTTCTGGAAGATTGCATAAAGAACCTCAAAAGAGAGCTGGAGGATAAATGGGAAAATAAACTGAAATCAGTGCAAGAAGGATACAGTATCTTGCAAGAAGGATATGATGCCCTGCAAAAGAGATATGAAAAAAACACCAATTTATTAAAAAATAAAATTAGTGAAGTGGAAAAAGAGTGCAATGAACAAATTGGCCAGTTACAAAAGGAGCTTAAAAAGGTAACTGAAGAAAACAACACTTTAAAAATAAGAATTGAACAAATGCAAGTGAATGACTCACTAAGACTTGAAGAATCCATCAAACAAAAACAAAAAAATGAAAAATTAGAAGACAATATGAAATATCTCCTAGGGAAAAAAAAAACTGACTTAGAAAATAGATCTAGGAGAGACAATCTAAGGATTATTGGACTTCCTGAAAGCCACGATGAAAAAAAAGAATCTAAACACTATCTTCCAGGAAATCCTGAAAGAAAACTGCCCTGAGATTGTAGAATCAAAGGGCAAAATCACCATTGAAAGAATTCACCGATCACCTCCTGAAAGAGACCCCAAAATTAAGACCCCAAGGAATATCATGGCTAAATTTCAGGACTATAGCACCAAGGAACAGATTCTGCTAGCAGCTAGAAAGAAACAATTCAAATAACGAGGACCAATAATTAGAATCACACAGGATCTGTCAGCTTCCACACTGAAGGATCGAAGGGCTTGGAAACAGATATTCCGAAGGGCAAAGCAACTTGGATTACAGCCAAGAATAACCTATCCAGCTAGAATGAGCATTATCCTCCAGGGAAGAAGATGGTCATTCAATGATATAGGTGAATTTCACCTATTTCTAATGAAAAGACCGGA
>JAJPUD010008378.1:0-67559 GCA_023553655.1 Myrmecobius fasciatus
GGATATTGTGGATTTTTTTGCTTCAGAATCAGTCTAGAGGCTTCATATTTTGTTGGTTTGAGGGGAGGTTAGAGGAGGTTACAGAGAATCCTGTCTGATCTCCGCCACCTTGGCTCCACCCCCGGAAGTCTGTGGCCACTTCTTTTGCTGACACAGATTACCACCCATCTATGTCTCAGTAATGCCATGATTCCATCATCTGCAGGAATAGGATCAAGTATTTGCTAGTAATTCAACAAAGTCAGAAAAAAAGGCATGATGCATGAAGGAGAAAAAAAGGCGAATTGAGGGAGGGGGAGAGAAAAAGTCCAAAGACTGAAAGATACTGGTCAGAGGAGGTAAGGGGGAAGGAAAAGGGAGGGGAGATATAATACATAGAGCAAGGCCAAAAATGTAACATAAAGCAGGAAATAAAAAATAGTATAGATGAATGATAATTTGTCTTAAGCAAAGTACCCATTCAAGAGAGGGACTTTTTATGTCTGTATACTGGTTAAAGCCAAATAACAGGGGCCTTGGATAATTAAGTAGCTTTCATAAGTTAGTATAATTAAAAATATTATCATATGATCATTATCTTATAATCCTCTTCCTTCTTCTTTCACCTTCCATGAAAGGTAATCACAAAACCCATTGCCAGCTGTAGCAAGGGTGGTCAGGGAAAGCTCTGATTTACTGGTTTAGTTCTAGTTCTGGCTCTTTGCTGAAAGACAAACTCACTGGAGATGACAAAACAACTCCTTATGGATTTTTGGTAATATTCCCTCAGTCCTCAGTACTCTTCAAGATATCTCTTGGTCACTGGGGACCTATTAAGTGTTCTTGTTTGATCCCTGTAAAACACAGGTCCTTTAGGAAGGAGCCAGAGGCCATGTTTGGTTCCATGAAAAGTACTCTAGTCCAGCAAATCAGAGCTTCCCTTTTTCTTTCCTGCTTGCTATAATCATTTGTTTATGTGTTTGCCATTTTCTCTCTAAGTCTCAAAGTACAAACACAATTATATTCAAATAGTACTTTGCAGTTTGTCTGGTATTATAGAATTCACAGAAATGGTCTCACTTGATTTGTATAACAAAATTATAGGGTTGGCACAGTACACATTGTTATTCCCATTTCACAGAAAAGGAAATGGGGACTCCAAAAGGGCAGACCCTTTTCCCAAAGTTAAAATCCCAGTAAGTTTTGGAACTGTTACTTGACTCTTAAGTCTTTTGAATCCAAATCATGTAACCTCCCCATTATTATTATTTTTAATCTTGAAGGGGCCTTAGTGATCAATTAGACCAACCCCTTACCTCTCCTCCCCCCCCTTTTTTTAATAGAGAGGATAATTGATTTAGCTAAGACAGCATAAAGAATACTAAATACTAATGAGTACTGGACTATAAGACAAAACTGGAATATCTAGAGAAATGACCAGGGAAAGACTTAATCTAGACCAGTGGTTCTTACCATTGGGTGTTTTAATGATTTATAATAAAAGTTTGAAAGTTTGTAATGATAATTTCACTTTAATCCATTCTTTGTTATTATTTCCCTTAAGATTCTAGACCTCTTTCCTCATTAGTTTATTATTTTACCTAATTCTATAAAATAACCCCTTCATGGTTATTAGAGGCACTAAAATTTAATGTTATTAATGATTAACAAATAATAATATTGTTAATTTATTTAATATTGTTATTTTTATTGCACTGATACGTCCAACCAAAATCTAATTATGTCTTTCTTAATTCCTATTAAGATAAAAATACACACACATGTACACACACACATACACATACATATATGTCCTGATTTTCTCCTAGTAAGCAAATATTTTGTTTTCCAAAATATATTTTGTGTTTTATTATGAATAAAATTACCTCATGGAGGTCAATAACAAAAATGTTCCAAATATGCCAAACTATTCAAAGTGCTTTATAGTAGAAGGGGAGAAAAAAAATGGGACCCCATTGACTGGAAAATGGATAAACAAATTGTAGTATATGTGATAGAATATCATTGTTCTGTAAGAATGACAAAAATAAGAATTCAGGGAAACATCAGAACTGAGCCAAATAAAGACAAGCAAGAGAATATTAAAAATTTCTTCAATAGTATAAACAAAAACTTCTAAGAAGCAGTCAAAATCAGATTAATTACATTAACAGTTCTTATTCCTAGAAATAGATAATGAATCAAACTTGGAGAAATAGGACACTGCAGTTATGGATTGGTGCATATGCTTTCCAGAGAATTTACTTCATTAATTGGTTTATTTATTTTTTATTTGCTGCAAAGGTGAGCATAATGAAAAAGTATCTGGAAATGATTGCTGTGTAATTTTTTAAATGAAAATGATATAAAGATATCTAGATTATGTTCAGGTTATACTATTTTGAGATCTCTGAAAAAAAAAAAGAATATCTTGAAGTGCTTCCTTTAAACTCTAAATCCTGCCTACTCCTCCATCCCCACCACATCCTGTAATTTATGCTGAAATATTTGTGATTGACTGAAACTATGTTCAAAAAGTTATCAAACTGTGCATATGCTTTGACCCAGAAGAGTTTCTACTGGGCCTATATCCCAAAGAGATCTTAAAGGAAGGAAAGGGCCCTACATGTGCAAAAATATTTATGGCAGCCCTTTTTGTAGTGGCTAGAAACTAGAAACTGAATGGATGCTCATCAGTTGGAGAATGGCTGAATAAATTATGGTATATGAATGTCATGGAATATTATTGTTCTGTAAGAAATGACCAGCTAGATGATTTCAGAGAGGTCTGGAAAGACTTGCATGAACTGATGCTGAGTGAAATGAGCAGAACCAGGAGTTCATTATACATGGCAACAACAAGACTATATGATGATCAATTCTGGTGGTTCTCTTCAACAATGAGGTGATTCAAACTAGTTCTGATTGTTCAGTGATGAAGAAAGCCATATACACTCAGAGACAAGCCTGTGGGATCTGAGTATGGACCACAATATAACATTTTCACGCTCTCTGTTGATGTTTTCTTGCATTTTGTTTTCCTTCTCAAAATTTTTTTCCTGTAGATCTGATTTTTCTTGTACAGCAAGATAATTGTATAAATATGTATACATACATTCTATTTGTCATATATTTTAACATAATTAACATGTATTAGATTACCTGCCATCTAAGAGAGGGGGTGAGGGGAAGGAGGGAAAATTTGTAAAAGAAAGCTTTGCAAGGGTCAATGCTGAAAAATTACCCATGCATATGTTTTGCAAATAAAAAAGTTTTAATAATAAAAAAAATTTGTGATTGAGAGTCTTTGATTTAATTATTACACAAAGAGACTCAATTTCACTGGAGAAAAGAAATGGCCTTTTAGTCCTTTAAGATCTTTATAATTGCCCAACTACTATCCCAGCTCTAGATGCATTTTATAGATTTTTAAAATATTTTATATATGCATTTGGTTAGCTTTTGAAGCCATAATTAGGCAAAAAATTATGCAATGAGGACAATCTAAATGTAGCAGCCATGCAATTTGTCATATTTAATATAGATGTCATTTAGTCCTAGAAGAAACTATATAGTGATGGAGAGGGACTCTTCTAGAGACATGGAACAAGCTTCTGGAAGGAGCTCAATATTGTATTGCTCATATTGATATAGTTTATTTTAAAGAAGCATATATTCTGTCCAGATATCATGTATTATAGCTACGTTTGCTCTCCCATTTCTATGTCTGTGTAATTCATATATGCCATAGGTCAAGAAAACTCCTAGCAAATGCAAGGTGTATGCTAGGGGAATCTGTGAAGGGGGGAAAGAAGAGGAGACCATTTTTGCACTGATCCTCATCCTCCCCCCTCATCTATATTAAAAGACAAAATAGGCTGAGGTTAATGTATTTAAATATACAGAGAGGTTTCCCTGTTCAATGCAGAGAGGTCTTGTGGGCTTATCATGGTTTCCTGTTAATGGTGCTTCCTGTAGAGAGCCAGACAAGAGAATTTATTTGTTGCTACTGTTGGTTAGATCAGTCATATGCTATTTGAAGCTACATGAAGGACTGTGACAAGTGCCAGCACATCCTAAAGCCTTATTGAAAGCCATAATGAGAATAATTCCTATTTTGGCCAGGCTTACAGGTCTTCAGAGGGCTCTCTTCACAATCACCTTACCAGATAGGTAGCATAAGTATGCTTATTCCCTTTTTTTACAGATAAGAAAATCAAATTCAAAGTCACTAATCAGTGTGAGAGCTGGCATTTGAACCTAAGAACTCTTTTGACTATAAATGTAACCAATGCAAGTTGGATGAGGAAGCCAGATGTTGCAGTGGAGAGAGCACTGAGCTTAGAGTCAGAAAGACTTGATTTTGAATCTCAGGTTGTGTGATCCTGGACAAGTCAATTAGTTTCTATTTACCTCAATTTCCTTAACTTTAAAATGGGAATAATAATAACATTTATCTCACAGGCTTATTATGAGGATCAAATAAGATCCAATTTGTACAACATTTAGTACAGAACCTAGCATATAATAGGTGTTATAAAATGCTTGTTTCCTTCCTTCTCCCTGTCCCTTGATGTAAATTCATTACCAGTAAAGATAGATTTTGTCAGATCTATCTCTTTCTTTAGGTTACATGTCTTTAGGACTACTTCTACACTCCAAATAGTTTGGTGATTTCTGAAAATATATATTAATCAAATTCCCTTCCAACTCAGATTATATTGGGAGCTTGCAGTTTTGGCAAAATTATAGACTGGTTTCTAGGAGAAACATTTATTACAATAGCATGTCATCTATAAACCAACATTTAAGTGGTAAAGGTTAACTGAGTCCCTATGATGCGGTCCCATGAAATTTTTAAAAAATGATACCCAATATTTATTCATGAATGGTTTTTCCTATAATGTCACAGTCATTACTCAATTGATTCCTATTTTAAGTAGTATATGGATATATTTTGTATCTCTGTTTTGTAGATATTTCTGTATAAAGGCATATATTTTTGAGAAATGGATCATGGAGCAGATGATTAATTTAACTCCTCTATCAGTCAAAATAATAAGACTGTAGGATGTTAACATTGGCTTGAAGGGCACTTCCCATAGAAGAAAATATATGCCCCACCACTTTGCTAAAAGGATGCAGGGACTTTTCCCAATTGGTCTTTAGTGATAGTGGCTGTCTACAAGAACAATAATGCCTGAGACTCAGAGAGGATAAACTTGTTGGAGAATGTGTTCTTTTTTTATTGTGTCTAAGATTGAAGAGGTGTGATGGCTTATTCTTCAATGTTTTATGCCACTTTTAAAAAATCAGTCTTTAGTCCTCTTCCTTTGCTTTCATTTCTCATCTAGTTTTTCCTCAACCATTCCTATTTGATTTTGATTCCTATTTGATTTAACTCTTTCAGAAATTCTTGCTATAATTGCATACAATTCATATTTTTCTTTGAGGGTTTGCTTGTATTTTTTTGAGGGAAGAGGGGTTTTATTGTCTTCTGATCTTTTGTTTTGATCTTCCTTGTCACCATAGTACTTTTTATGGTCAGGCTCTATTTTTGTTGCAATTTCTAATTTTTACACTATATTTCTTGATTTGAAATTTATATTAATGTTGGACTCTGTTCCTTGCATGAAGATGGTATGGGTAGGGGCTTCATGCTTTTTTTAATGCTGTTTTCAGAGCAAGTTTGGAAGATTTAAAAGTTTGTGGTGCTTCCAAATTTGTATAATCTGGAAAAAGATATGGTCACTATTCTCTTAGTCTTACTCTTGTCCTTACCCAGGAAGGACCCCAGTCCCTTGGAATTGCAATTGATATTCTTACAGTCTCATTTTTTTTCTCACAAACTACATGGATTTCCAGCCTGGAGTGCATCCAAATGGCATGGCAAATAGCAGAAGCATATGGTGAGTTATCCTTACTTTCCTGTGTGTCCTTAGAGGCAAATTTAGGAACACTGAATTTCTGACTACCTTCTGCCTTTTTCTTTCTTTTTTGAACATATGTTACAACACAGACTAGCTTTCTTGAAAATGATTTTTCAGTACAATTTCAAGAGTTCTGATCAAGAGTTTGGGCATGAGATAATTAGAAAAAGAACATTTCTTTAACAATCTGTCCCTTGGAGAAGGAAAAGTTCAGACAATACAGGAGAACCTTCCAGACAATAAACGCAACAGTTGATATACTAAAGCCATACTATAGAAAGGTGGCACAGTGGAAAAAAAAGCTGAACTCAGAATCAGGAAAATCTGAATTATAATACTATCAGTCACTTACTTAATTGTGTGATCTTAGGCTACTCATTTATCATCTTAGTTTACTCAACTATAATAAAAATGGGATGGTAATAGCATCATCTACATATAATTGTTGAGAAGATCAAATGAAAAAAAACATGGAAAGTTTTTTATGTTAGGAAGCCCTTTAATAAGAAAGATAGCAACTTTATAGCTTTTAATATTTGCAAAGAACTCTACATATATTATTTAATTTTTTATAACAATCCTTTGAGGGAGATGCTATTATTATTATTATCATTTTGTAGATGTTAGTGACTTTTCCAGAGACACAAAGATAGTAAATATATGAGGGAAGATCTGAACTTAGGAGTCTGAAGTCTCCAAGTCCAACATGGGAGCTATTACCTTTTTAAACAAGTAGATATTAAGAATAAGTGAAGGGCTAGGGGCATATAGCTGGAACTGTAAACCAGTTGTAGCAACAGGATCTCTACTCATTCTTATTATGAAAGAATCAGGTATTTATACCAGTTTGTCATGACCTTCAGTGCTTGATTTATCCTGGTCAGACCAAACCATTCATTGAGAAAGTAGAGAAGTGGATGGCATGAAGTTTGAAGTGTTTGGTATAGTACACTAACCTGTCTTTCTTGACATTATGTTGCATGGCCTTAGCTTATGCTTCCATAAGACAATTGTAATTAAGAAATTTTGTAATGTGTTTTTGTACTTTTACAAAGTGCAAAGTCAGGACCATATTCTGTTCTGGATCTAGGTAACAGAGTATACCTAAAAGGACTCTGAGCAATAATCAGAGGTTTGGTGAAGCCAGTCTGTGTGAGTGTCCATTCCAGTATTTTAAATATGCTCATTTACACTTTAGAAATTGACAATGGCTATAAATCATAGCTTGATTTATTGCTTTATTTATTTATTTAAGAAAATGTTAATGCAGATTAAACTTTAAAACTATGTGTGTGTGCACATATATATGTACATTATAAATTATTTTCCAAATTGCATATAAAAACATTTTAATTATATATGATACATTCATTTTTAATATATTTCCTTATGAATCATGTTGGAAGAGAAAAATCAGAACAAAAGGGAAAAACCACGAGAGAAAGAAAAAAAAATAGAAGAAAAAGAATAAAAAAGTGAACATAACATGTGTTGAATTAAATTTGGTCTCCATAGTTCTCTCCCTGGATGAATTTTATTACAATTGCTACTGAACTGTGAGAAGAACCAAGTTTGTCATAGTTGATTATCACACAATCTTGCTATTGCTATGTACAATGTTTTCCTGGTTCTACTTGTTTCAGTTCATGTGAATCTTTCCAGACTTTTCTAAAATCAGCCTGTTCATAATTTTTATATAATAATAATATTCCATTATTTTCATGTATTATAACTTATTCAGCCATTCTCCAGTTTATGGGCAACTACTCATTTTCCAATTCTTTGTCTCGACAAAAAGAGCTGCTACAAACATTTTTATACATGTGGGTCCTCTTCCCTCTTTATGATTTCTTTGTGATACAAACCCAGTAGTTTGGCACTGCTAAATTAAAGAGTATGTGAAGTTGTATAGCCCTTTGGGTATAGTTACCAATTGCTCTCCAGAATGGTTGGATCAGTTCACAATTCCACCAACATTGCATTAGTGTCCTATTTTTTCCACCTCCCCTGTAACATTTGTCATTTTCTTTTCCTATCATCTTAGCCAATCTGAGAGGTATGAGGTGGTGCATCAGAGTTATTTTAATTTGCAGTTCTCTAATCAATTGTGATTTAGAGCACTTTTTTCATATGACTATAGATAACTTTAATTTCTTCATCTGAAAATTGTTTGTGATCTTTTAATCATTTACCAATTAAGGAACACCTTTGTATGTTTTAAGTTATTTATTTTTATAAAAAAGATGGATTTGCTTTTTTCCCCTGGACTCCTCTGTCATATAGAACAAAGAATAGTAATATTGGTAAGTGGAATCATAACTTTAGTGATGCAGAATTCTATGCACAACTGTCAAGGGAATGTTTTGATAAATACAGTCAAAGGAACCAATGGATTTAACCTGGGTAGTTCTGATGAATATTAAGATATTTTAACAAATTCTTGTGGAAGAGAAGAGCATATTTGGGGTATGAGAGGTAAAAGAGAAAAGAGAGGATAGCCCAACAAATGGGAAAGGCATATGTGCAGTCATGATTATAAGTACTAATAGATAAAAGGATAAGAGACACATTTGCTCAGATGGAAAGAAAATACAAACCAGGGAGAAACCAGAAATTAACAGTGTTGTTTAAATCAGATGTGAAGTAAATTAGGTTAGATGTGTGAGACACCTGAGAATTATTGTAGGGTTTTTTTTGTTTTGTTTTGTTTTTTTTGCTTTTTGCTGAAACAATTGGGGTTAAGTGACTTGCCCAGGGTCACACAGCTAGGAAGTGTCTGAGACCAGATTTGAACTCAGGTCCTCCTGACTTCAGGGCTGGTGCTCTATCCATTGCGCCACCTAGCTGCCCCATTATTATAGGTTTTTTGAGCAGCAAAATGATGTGCCAGTATGATTCAAAAACTGACTGAATGAAAAGGATGAGGGAGAATGAAGAGTCAAAGATAATTTAAAGGAGTTTTATTTTATTTTTATTTTTTATTAAAGCTTTTTATTTGCAAAACATATGTATAGGTAATTTTTCAACATTGACCCTTGCAAAGCTTTCTGTTACAAATTCCGCCCCACCTAGCCCCCACCCGTCCCCTAGATGGCAAGAAGTCTACTACATGTTAATTATGTTAAAATACTTAACAAATCGAATATGTGTATACATATTTTTACAGTTACCTTGCCATGCAAGAAAAATCGGATCTACAAGAAAAAAAAATCTGAGAAGGGAAACATAATGCAAGCAAACATCAATAGAGAGCATGAAAATGTTATGTTGTGGTCCACATTCATATTCCTCTCTCCATATACTCTCTCTGGGTGTATATGGCTTTCTTCATCACTGAACAATTGGCACTGGTTTGAAACATCTCATTGTTTAAGAGAACCATGTCCATCAGAATTGATCATCATATAGTCTTGTTGTTGCCATGTATAATGATCTTCTGGTTCTGCTCATTTCACTTAGCATCAGTTCATGCAAGTCTCTCTAGGCCTCTCTGAAATCATCCTGCTAGTCGTTTCTTACAGAACAATAATATTCCATAACATTCATATACTATAATTAATTCAGCCGTTCTCCAACTGATGGGCATCCATTCAGTTTCCAGTTTCTAGCCACTACAAAAAAGGCTGCCACAGGATAGAGTTATTTCAATCTTATTATCAGTAATGTCTTTCACCCTGAACTTTGAAATGAGGACTTTAGAAAAAGGGAAGAACTCTGGATCTCCCCAAATCACTGGTTATTAATCATCATTTCTTTCATATAATAACATACTTAACAACTAGGCCTACCTAACTACCAGGCTCAGACCTAATTCAGACTCTGGGTCAAACCTGTGCATTAAGAAATGGGCATATGAGTCCATTAGCTCTATTTTAATAGAAATTCCTAATCCAGCCTTTCTTTTAATTTATTTTTATGACCTCAAATACACAAATATAATAAGTATAGCCTGACAGTAGTTAAAGAGGTTCTATCTTTTTTGACTTAGATTTTGTTTCTTTTACATCTGGAGGAAAATAGATAATGACATGTAGTCTAACCAGAAGGGACCTGAATAGATTAAAGGAAAATCTAGCTGATTATAATTAGAAATATACATCATTCTACTCTCACCATAGGATGAGAGAGTAGTCTTTGAAAGGACAGTGTATTATTATATGTTATATTGTCTTTACTTAGCTACATATAATATCACCTTATAAATTACAGTACAACTAGCAAATGTAGTTAACAGCATTTCTCCCTAGTTATTAATAATTCATTGTTATCCAAGTTGAATTGAGTCTCAAAGCTGAAGGAAAAAACAAATAAAAATAAGACAGTTAAGTTTCAATGATAAGGCTACATTTATTTATAAATAGTTGCTTCATCTATAGTTTTTATTTTGGATGAGTAGATCTTAAATGTTGTCATTTTGCTAAGAGCAAGAGAAAATGAATGAATGTGGACAAATGTAAATACTTAGGTCAATGCCTGGTGCATAGTAAATTTTAGGTTTGACTTTCTAAAAAAAGTATTCATTTCCTTTTGTCTTTATAGAAATGGCAGGAATGTGATTTCCCTGACCTAGCAACAAAGGTTATAGAGACACTATGACATGTAGGAAAAAAAGCTGTTAAAGAGAAGGGAGAAGTTCTGGGTTCTAATCCCTGTTATATTACTTAATCGCTCATTGTGAGACTATAAGCAATTTACTTAACCTATCTGGCCCTTTCCCCAAGTGTAAGATGAAATCATAGGACCAGATGATTTTTCAGGTTTATCTTATATCTTTAACACTATATTATTCAGGATTATTGAGTTTCTGATTTGAAAAGGGAAGGAGTTTCTCAAAAGAAAGTTGTGGTTTTTTAAAATTGTTATCATAATAACTAATTTATATGTATGTGTTTATATATATGCATACTTATATATTTCAAGATATTCCAGAAATAGTGCTTCATTCTATCTTCTCAACAATGCAGAGATGTAAGTGCTCTTATGATCCCAATTTTTTATAAATGAAACTAAATCAGACAAAGTTAAGTGATTTGCAATTAGCCATACAACTAGCACCTGAGTTCGAGATTTGAACTAAAGCATTCCTATCTCTAGATCTAACCCTCTATCCATTGAGTCACCTAACTATTTCTTAATACATGTATTATGGGAAATTTAGTGTGTGTGCATCTAACCATTAGATATTAATGAAAATCAAGAAATTGGTTTCACAGTGTCTTGTACCTTCTAGGTGCTCAGTGAATATGTCCTATATTGTATAGCATATATTCTCATCTAAATGCTTCTCTTTCTATTTGTTACTGACTTGGATGGATGAATTTTATTTGCTAATCACTCTGTTTATTCTTGTATAATTGACATTTGTGTATATATAGCTTAAGGGCATTATTCCCCACTAAGGTACAGAAATAAAGAATTTAGCTTGAATCTAAAAATTATTTTTCTTAGACAAACAATATTTAGTGGGGTTGATAAATAAAATTCTAACCCAGTACCCTTTCTCTCTGCTTCTGGCTCTAACTTCCTGCTTCCTCTCCTGAAAGGAATTGGAGAAGGACACAGCAAAATGTCTAACTTTTGGTCCCAACATCCTGCTTCCCTTAGAAAAAATTGGAGGAAAGTTTTTAACAATATATCTTCCTGCAAGGCACATCTAGACAGACATATGTAGACACATAAAGCTTCTATGGACAAGACAAGAAAACAGCAATTCTTTTAAAAGGTATGCTAGCAGAGCAAAAAAAAAAAATCCAGTTTTACCAATTTGGAAAGATTTTGAGTATGGATTTAAAAATCAATTCTTTTCCTTCCAAGGCCAACCTAATTATCAGTAGTTGGCTATCTCCTTTTAATGGCAAATCATGTACAGTACACACACACACAAACATGAATAATACAAAGAATTACTTAGAACTGGGTGACCTCCTTATATTTTGGCAGTGAAGGTAAGGACAGAGAGAACTGAGAATTATAAGGACCTATATGTCATTAGGCATTTATATAAAAAAAACAGCTATTTGTACTCTACTTGTGAGCTTTATAGTTAATGCTCCTAAAATGGCTATATCATTGGAGGAACTGAATCTTATTAATCTTGACACTCATGCTCAGAATAAAACAAGACAACTGAAGGACATTACAGTTAAATAAAAATAAGTGAATAAAAAAATGAATAAAAAGAGTTTCTTATTAAAGAGGTGAAGATAGAAATAGTTGGTTTTATCAGGCTTTCACACAAGAAGCAACATTATTTTATGAGATACATAATTATCTTGTATTGAAAAGCTTATGAAAATTTTATTTTAATTACCATGAAAGTGATTGGAATTTATTTGACAAGTTGATTGGTGGTTGCTTCCTCCTTTACTCATTATACCTAAACTTGGCTTGCAGCTATGGCTTGTTCTCCATTTTTGACAACTTTTTCATTCTCAAAACCATAATCAACCAATGCTGGTATTGCTTTTTGAAAGGGTATATTGCCCTGCTTTGCAATAGCTCTACTTACCATACCAGTGACTTTCCAAATCAAAATATTTCACCTTGGCCAACATTCCTCAATATATTTTCTTTCCTTCTATTAGCACATACAATTCTTGAGAGTATAGACTGTTTTATTTGTAATCCCAGCAAGTAGCACAGTGGTGGACACATAGTAGGTGCTTAATAAATGCTGTTAATGCATTAATTAATTCATTCAAAATCTGTTATAAGTAATGCATAGATAAAAATAATATAACAAATTCAATGACCTCATTCAAATTAATCCAATATATGGTTTTATGCTTGGTGATTACAATATAAAGGTAGTTAAGGAGGAGGATGACAAAAAATATGTTAGAAATATGGTGCCAAAGTAAGAAATAATAGAGGCCAAAGACTTGGAGAATATATAGAAACCTTATAGTTATATGTCATAATGTTTTTTTTTTGAGAAATGAGTCACTCTGAGCAGGGTATAGTAAGCACTACATCACATCATATACAATGATTATGTTTTAGCAGAAAGGAAATGGCTATTGATGTGGGAGTCATTTTTGAATCAGCTATCTCTGTATAGTCAGACCACTGATTTTCATGGACAAATATCAGTCTCAATATTAAACTGAAACAAGAATAAAAATGAGATGTGTCTTGTGAATGAGGCAACAACAACCTAATATTTTTAAATAGGTTATTGTTTCTGAAAATGGAAATAAGGGGAGAACCCCAACAATGACACAGATTATCATCATTTCCTAAGAAATTTAAACTAATGCATATCTGCTCCTACACCAAGGTAATTAAAAGAAGCTAGAAACCACTCTAAGAAGCAAATATTGGATCACTTTGTCAAGAAAAGAGTGAAATGGCAATCAGAGGTAGCACTGATTTAGAATATTAATACTTCTATTACTACCACTAATAGCATTTATACAGCATTTTAAGATTTGCAAAGTATTTTTTAAGTATCATATCATTTTATTCTCATGGGATTTAGCTGCTACTATTTTCTCTATTTTATTGATGATGAAACTGAGGCAGACAGAGGTTAAGTGACTTTCCTCTGTTCATATGGCTTTTATGCATCTAAGGTCAGATTTGAATTCATGTCTTTTTATTTCTAGATCTAGGATCTATGCACTCTGCTAGCTAGCTGCCTCTGACATTTGTTAAAAAAACAACAATTTTTTTTAATTGAAAAACATTTGTAAAATATCATGAAGAAAAACAGTACATTATTGTCTATGGGGTCATCTCATAAGATAATGAGAAGCAGTGGTTATAAAAATGAGCTTAAAAAAAAAAAAACTTGGAAAGGACCAAACTAAGTAAACTAATCTCCAAGTCATATAAGAATGAGATTAGGACAACAGATGAAAAATGGAAAAGATCCATATAAATTTTTAAAATTACTTTTTACTACTAGCTAGTAGATTTTAAGTTTCTGAGGTTGTTGCTATCCCTACCTGAACAATCTTCTGCATTTTGTATTTCCATCACTGAATAAATAATTAATTGTGTCACTTCTAGCACAGAACTCCTCTATGAAACATGGATTAGTCCATTTACTTTCTCATATTTGTTTTTTTGAGTGCTATTTTTGTGAGTGCTATTTCCATTTTTTTTCTTGTAACATATTCAGCATTGTGGGTATCTGAGTTTAGTCAAACATGAGTTTGATGGTTTTTTAGATTAAACAGAGTTTCTTTTTTAAATATTCAAATATCCTTTCTGTTTTATCTTTTTGTAGTCATACCTTTCAGTTTCATTCTTCAATAACCTTGTAATGATTTTGCTTAATTGCTTTGGTTTCTTTCTTTAAGCAAGTTTGTTTTAATCTAAAACTTCTTGTTGTTTTGTAAAATATTGATTTTGATATAAATTTTACAAATAAGTTCATATTTTAAACCATATTTGCCTACCATTACTTTTCCCTTTGGATAAGAGATTAAAAGTTTGCCATTTAAGTTTCTTGTTTGGAGATCATGTTCTCTTTTAATATTATTGGGTTTTTTTGCTTCTTTTCTTTAAGATTGATCTTCATGTCTATATATTTGCATTATCAGTTATTCTCTCTTTTGTTTTTAGATTTGTCACTATGGAATCAGATTTTTTATTCTGCAGTTGAACTATAAATTTGCTTTCATGTATCTTTTTTGAACCATTCAGGAACATCCTCCTTTGACCTCCTGTTCTTTTTGGAATGTACTGGGTTTTCTGTTTCATCAGACATTGATTCATTTTCATTAGTTTTGCAAAATTGAAAGTTGTCTGGATTCTTTTACTTGATCTGGAGGCAACATTCCTTTCTGTTATTAAGGTTTTCCCTATTGATTTATCTACTTGTAATCAATGTTTTATATTTTTTTCTTCCTGACATTTTGGGTAATTTCAGTCTCTCAAAGACATATTTCTATTTCCCAATTCCATTTTCACTTTCTGACTTCCCTTTAATGGTAATTTCTCTTTGGACTAGACCTCCCAGAAGCCTTAGTTTCTTCCCACTATAGGCAATTCAAAGCCACCAGTCTCTGCTCCAGGTCCTTGGGAGAATAGAATCAGACCCAAATAGATGTTGGGCTCTTTCTCTCAGGCTTAGTGGAGTGTCACATAATGCCACAAGAATATCACATTTTCTATTCATTTCTCTATTCTTCAGTTCTCTTTTTGAGCTCTGTTGGATCACAGAATACTGTACTCAGACTGAGACTGCTGTACTAAATTGCTGTAAGCTTCTATTATTTTGGTTTTCTGCCACTGAAGAAGAGGGTGAATAGAACTGAATTCTGTGGCAAGGTTGTGGGTCAGATTGTGTAACCTTGCTGCCAGATTTTGGTGGGAGAAAACTTGCTAAAAGAGAATCTTTGGAGGAAGGGCTTAGCTGTATCTACTGTTAGTTCATTGATTAGTTATGTCCTTTGGATTCTAGGTGACTTGACCATTATGACAGTGAAATAACTTTTCTTGTGTGCATAATTCCTATTTTAGAGAGGTTTGAGAAGTCATGAAAATCAAAGAACATAGAGTAGCCATCCCACTTGTTGGTTTTTTGGATCCAGAAGTCCTAGGTCTTTTTGGTCACATTATGGCAATTGATTTATATCAAGTAAATTTCTTTAGAAAATGCTTATAATCTGTGTTGATATTCATCTTCACTATCTATGATAGAAAAATCAAGTATATGAAAAACATTTATTTGAATGCCCAACTCTTAGTTGTTTTCTGTCAATACATATATCTTAAGCAAATATTACAAGTGGAAAATGGACTAAATCCAAACTTAAATGTGAGGAGAGTTAGATGAATTTTTTGTGTGATATTTGGTAGTACTTTTAAGGATTGTAAGGATTCTTCTGGAAACAAAGGTCCGTTTTTAACAACTGTATTCTGTTGGCAATGTTGTAAGCCAAAGAAATCCCTGGAGGAAAGAGAATTGAGCATTATCAAGGGATAATAGAAAACTGCATAATTTGCATCATCAGGATGAAATACATTATATAGCAAAAGATATATACATTAGCAATGCTGCCCTTGTACAATGCAAGGAGAAACATGCTAAAAATTGTCAAAAAGTTGTGGATTATGGTTATGTTTAACATTCAGTAAAATTCTACCTTAGAATCTTATTTAAAAAGCAATTTTGTGTTTTGTGCCACATTACTTCAAGAGTATATATTTCATTATTAGAAAAAGCCAGTCCTCCTTCTTTTTGGAAAAAAGTTAATAAAATTCCTTTGATTGAATGATACATTCAGAGGGCATTTTTACGAAAACTCATATGGAAACTCTATCAGACATACTAATTGCCAGTTGCATGGTAATACAACAAACATAATATTGAGCTTCATTTTGTATTTTTCTGTCTTCCTTTCTAGTATACCATTTTCTACATCAATATACTTTCCTGAGAGGATAAAAGTACCGAGTTTGAATACAAGCATATATGGATGTCCTTTAGGTGAGGTCTCTGAAGTAGACCAAATTCGTTTAGTTTATTATATTCACTTATAAAGCACTGATATTAATTAAACATTCATCTGTATTCAGACTTTAAAACCTGAACCTCATTTAGTGAGATCATTAAAAGATGTGAGTGCAAATTTTGAATATTTTAGAAGATACAATAACACTTTTGAAATTATATTAAAATTTAGTTATTTCTTTTTTATTTTAATTTACATGCCATTGTAATGACAAATTGCTAAATTTCATGTAAGCTTATGAATTATCAAAAACACATTTAAAAAATCAAATTGTTCATATAGCCAGAATCCTTTAAAATAATGACCATCTAACCTTAGGGAGGCCTTGAAACTGATGTTGTAGAAAAGATATATAATTAGTTAAAGCAAAAAGACAAAAAACAGAACAGTCTTATAATCAGATGAGTGATAATAAAATGATAATCCATGTGTTCCAGTAGTATCCTATGGTTATGAAAGGAACTCAAAGAAAGTCTCCAGCAGATTGGGTAGAAACATTGTGGATGGGTTAGTGGAGTATTCAAATAAAAGTCATACAGCCTGGGAAGACATGGCTTTCAATTGGCATCACTGAAGCAAATTAATTGCTTTGGTAAGACTGTAGACATATAAGGTATCAGAATAAATTTTGTTGGAGAAGTAGTGCATTTCTGCATTAATGCTCAATGTCATATTAACCAAAATCAGATCCTGGGGTACATATACAGGCTACTTTTAGTAGGGTAAGAAAAGGATTAGTGAAGATATGGACTATGAAATACCATTAAGGAAAAGAGGCCTGAGATGGGGCGGAAGGGAATGTTGTTACAAGAGAGCTATAGATCTATATTCATAGGTCTATATCTACATATATATCTCTATATATTTATAAAAATTAAAGGACAAATTGGAGATACAGAATTACTGAGGAAGAAAAAAGTTAAAGTGGTGTGTAATGGCCAATTGTTCAGTTGTTTCACTCATGTTTAATATTTTATGATTCCATCTGGGATTTTCTTAGCAAAGATGCTGGAATGGTTTGCAATTTTCTTCTCCAATTCATTTTATAGATGAGAAAACTGAGGCAGTCAGGGTTAAGTGATTTGCCTAGGGTCATATAGCTAGTATCTGAGGCCAGATTTGAACTATAGTCTTCCTGACACCAACATTGATGCTCGATCCACTGTACTATGCCACCCTACAATGACTATAGAGGAGGACAAAGGAAGTAAAAGTTAGGAAATGGGAGTGAGGGAGACAAAATAAAGAATTGGCTTGCAATTTTGCTAATTGAGTCTCAAAATGATGAAAGTTCCCCTCGTCCTTCCCCCCCCCACTCTAATAATATCAGTTCCTTTGAGAGTTTGGGAATATAGAGCTTAATGTCATAAGAGGTACAAAGGCCAAATGATCTGCATAATATATATGTTAAATAGAGGACTATTCCTGAGGGGATTTTTTTTTTTTTTTTTTTTTTTTACCGAGCTCCATTTTTTGCCATTGATAGAATCTAGTCAAATTAGAAAAAGCAGAGTAGGTAAAAAGAAATATAGTATGAGTAAGTGGGTGCCAGAAAATATTTCAGGATGCCTGGTAGAATCCTAGCATCTTAGATAATTGGTGGAATACATTGCAAATTGAGCTCATCATAGGACCCCTACTATAGTCCTGATTTTACTATTAACTAGCTTACATCTTAAGTAAATCCTTTAATCTCTTTAAACTTCATTTATAAAATGGTAATAATAGTATCTACCCTGCCTTCCTCATGGAGTTTCTATAAGGATCAAGTGAAAAAATGTGTAAGAAAGCACATAAACACTCTAAAGGTCTTTTAGATAAAACTTTCTCTTTCCCTTAAGGCAATTGGGGTTAAGAGACTTGGCCAGGATCACACAGCTAGGAAGTGTTAAGTGTCTGAGGCCAGATTTGAACTCAGGTCCTCCTGACTTTAGGGCTGGTGTTCTATCCATTGAGCCATCTAACTGCCCTTTAGATAGAACTTTTAGCTAGAACCAAATAGGACTTTAGAGGACATTTGATCCTACTCATTTACTACAACAATCTTTTCTAAAATGTCTCTAAAAGATGGTGATTTACCTTTTGGTTGATCTTTTTGGTAAGAGGGAGTTCAGTACTTTCCATGAAAGCTTACTCAACTCTTGAAGAATTATAGTCATGATAAAGTTCTTGTATTGAGTGTATAGGAGGGTAGTTTAAGGGAGTTCCTGAGTCAGTTTGGTGAGTGTGTTTCTGTGGATAGAGTGCAGAACTTGAAGTCAGGAAGACCTGAATTTAAATCCAGCTTTAGACATTAGTTTTGTGATCCTGGCCAAGTCACTTAACTTTGTTTACCTAAGTTTCCTCATCTGTAAAAGTGATGGAGAAGGAAATGAAAAAATACCTCAGTTTCTTTGTCAAGAAAACCCCAAATGAGATCAATAAGACGTGGGCATGACTGAAAAATAACATAATTTGATTAGAGTATAAACGACCTTTGTCTGAAATGACACTTTCCATGGATATCTCAATCTTACTTAAAAGACATGAAAAACTCCATTGAATGTTTCCCACTACCTGGAGCAGCTTCCAGGATGGTTGACAACTAAGTGCCAGGGAGAATAAAATTGTGTCAGAGAAGTTGCCCTTTCATTGGATTCTATAAAAGAGTAAGCAGGGACAAGTCTTGCTTTTTCTTTTCCTCACATTTTCTCTCTTTTGGATTTCCAAATTGGGGTGAAGCAAAAAGAACAAGAAAAGAAATTTTTCTTTTATCTCTTTAACAGTAGCAAATGACCATTAGTAGGAGACCTATGTGGTAAGTTCCCTCTGCTTGCCTAGGTGGAAATTTTTAGACTGCAAGTTTCTGATAACTTTCTGCCTTTTGTTTCCTTTTCTGAGAATCTGTCAGTGAAGAACTGTCCTAAGAAAATACATTTTTAGCCTTTGGGATACTTCATGAGTAATTCTAAGAGATTTATTTCTCAGGTTCTATGGTTTCCAAGAGATTGAGAGATCCTGAATTTGAGATTCTTCCCAGAGTTCAATAGTATATAATGTGAAGAATAATGAGATATGCTCTGACGTTGGAATACTGAAGTTACTCCACTGGATACCCTATCAACATGCTATGATATTATTGTGAGTAGTTCTATCAGTGCATGTTGAAGGTGAATGGGAAGAATTTCTTAAGAAGTCACCAAAAGGACTTCTGGGGGTGGAGCCAGGACTTCTGGAAGTGAAGTCAAGATGGTGGAGAGCAGACACAACTCTTTGTGAACTCCTCTAACCTTCCCTCCAACCAGCAGCAGGTTAAGCCTCTAAAATGGTTTTGAAGTCAAAGAACCCACAAATATTTGAAGTGCAACACATTTCTAGAAGAAGATACCTTGGAAGAACTTCAGAACAGGTCTGTTTCAATTAGGGAATGGGGACAGTCTGCCTAACCCAGACAGCAGCAGCACAGGGAGACCAGGGCAGAGAGCTGGAGTAGAGAGTTGGAACACTGTGGCTTCCACGCACCTGGGGGTCTTCTGTGGGCCTCTTGGGCTAATCTGTCCTGATTGTAATCAGATGGTTTGGCAGATCTGACTTTTGTGAGGGGTAGATTGTGAACCACTGAGCCCCAGAAGAGCACTGGATCTAGCTGTCATTACACAGCATCCTAAAGCAATCAATCAATCAGCATAACTGCCCAGCATCTGAAATCAATCAATCAACAGAACTGTCCTAGGGCAAATTAAAGCAGCTGTCATCCTTTGCCTTGAACAGACCTCAAGCCTTAAAAAAAGAATAGAAAAACAAAAAGAATTCTTACCATAGACAGCTTTTATGGAGAGAGAGAACAGACTTCAAATCCTGAGGTCCCTAAAGGTAAAGCAACTCCAGAAAAAGCCCCAAAGGGAGACATGAGCTGGAGCTGGTCCCCATCTCATAAGGCTTTCTTCAAAGATTGCATATAGGATCTTAAAAGAGAGTTAGAGGAAATATGGGGAAATGGAATAAGATCATTGCAAAAAAGAATGGAAAAAATGCAATGAACCAAAAAAAATTTAATTGGCCAATTACAAAAGGAGCTAAAAAAGGTAACTGAAGAAAATAATACACTGAAAATTAGAATTGAACAAATGGAAGTGAATGACTCAATAAGACTTCAAGAATCAGTCAAACAAAAACAAAAAAATGAAAAAATGGAAGAAAATATGAAATCTCTCCTAGGAAAAACAACTGACCTGGAAAATTTATCTAGTAGAGACAATCTAAGGATTATAGGGCTTCTTGAAAGCCATGATTGAAAAAAGAACCTAGACATCATCTTACAGGAAATCATAAAAGAAAATTTCCCTGATATTTTAGAATCAGAAGGTTAAATAGCCATTGAAACAATCCACCAATCACCTCCTGAGACCCCAAAATTAAATCCCCAAGAATATTGTGACTAAATTTTAGAGCTATTATATCAAGGAAAAAATATTGCAAACAATATTGAGGAGACACAATTAGGATTACGCCAGGACCTAGCAGCTTCCACCTTAAAGGATCGAAAGGCCTGGAATCTGATATTCTGAAAAGCAAAGGAACTGGGATTACAACTAAGAATAAGCTATCCAGCTAAAATTAGCATTATCTTTCAAGGAAGATGGACATTTGATGATATAGGTGATTTTCACCTATTTCTAATGAAAAGACCAGAACTGAACAAAAAATTTGATCTCCAAACCAGAACTCAAGAGAAGCAGAAAAAGATAAAAAAGAAAAAAAAATCTTGAAAACTATTTTTCTGTTATGGGTATACTTAGTGAATGCGGGTATAACTTGATTTTATTATGATAATATGAAAAAGAAATTAGAGGTAGAAAAGGGATCATACTGGAAGAAGAGGAAAAAGGAGGTAAAATAAGGGAAATTACATTGTATGTAGAGACAAAGAAAACCTATTATAACTGAGGGAAAGAAGGGAGCCAGGTGAGCATTGTGTGAATCTTACTCATCAGATTTGGATTTAAGAAAGAATATCAGACATATTTGATATCACAAAGAAACTTGTCTCACCTTATAGGGAAGTAGGAAGGAAAGGGAGAAAAGAAAGGGAAAGACTAATAGAAGGGAAAACAGAAAAATTAGGGGAAAGGTATAAAAAGGGGGGAGGGGCTGTAAAGGGGAGGGAATTGGTCATCAAAAGCAAAATATTGGGGAGGAGGGAAGGGGGATAGGAAAGAGAAAAACATAACCTAGGGTAAATAAGATGGCAGGAAATACAGTATTAGTTATTTTAACTGTGAATGTGAATGGGATGAACTCTCCCATAAAGCAGAAGCAGATCCAACAATATGTTGTTTACATGAAACATATTTAAAACATAGTGATACAGAGTGAAGGTAAAGGGTTGGAACAGAATATATTATGCTTCAGTTGAACAACAAAAAAGCAGGGATAGCAATCCTGATCTCAGATCAAGTAAAAGCAAAGATAGATTTAATTAAAAGAGACAAGGAAGGAAGCTATATCTTACTAAAGGGTACCATCTATAATGAAGCAATAACAATACTAAACATATATGCACCAAGCACCATATAGCATGGAAATTCCTAGAGGAAAAGTTAAGAGTGATGCAAGAAAAAATAGAGAGCAAAACTATAATAGTGGGGTATCTCAACCTTGCTCTCTCAGAACTAGATAAATTGAACCACAAAATAAATGAGAAAGAATTTAAGGAGATAAAAATGTTAGAAAAATTAGATATGATAGATCTTTGAATGAAATTAAATGGAGACAGAAAGGAGTTTACTTTTTTCTCGGTGGTTCATGGAATTTATACAAAAATTGACCATATGTTAGGACATTAAGACTTCAAAATCAAATGCAGAAAGGCAAAAGTAATAAATTCATTTTTTTCAGATCATGATGCAATAAAAATCACATACAATATAAGGCTAGGAGAAAATAGACTAAAAAACTAAATAATTCATCCTAAAGAATGAATGGGTGAAACAGCAAATTACAGACACAATTACTAATTTCATACAAGAGAATGGGAATAATGAGACAACATATCAAAATTTGTGGGATGCAGCCAAAGCAATAATAAGGGAAAAATTTATATCTGTAGATGCCTACTTGCATAAAATAGAGAAAGAAAAAATCAATAAATTGGGCTTGCAACTAAAAACAACTAGAAAAAGAACAAATTAACCCCCCCAATCAAATACCAAACTTGAAATCCTAAAAATAATAGGAGATTAATAAAATTGAAAATCAAAAAAAAAACTATCGAATTATTAGATAAAACTAAGCCTCTAGTTAATTTGATTAGAAAAAGGAAAGAGGAAAATCAAATTGTTGGTCTCAAAAATGAAAAGGGAGAACTTTCCACCAATGAAGAGGAAATCAGAGCAATAATTAGGAGTTACTTTGCCCAACTTTATGCCAATAAATTTGATAATCTAAATGAAATGGAGGAATATCTTCTGTTATCTACTGCAAGATAAATGTATAGATATGCATACATATATTGGATTTATATATTTTAACATATTCAACATGTATTATTCTGCCTGCCATCTAGGAGAAGGAGTAGGGGGGGAAGGAGGGAAACATTTGGAACAGAATTTTGCAAAGGTCAATGTTGAAAAATTATTAATGTTCTGTAAATAAAAGCCTTTAATAAAAAAATAATTTAAAAAAGTCACCAAAAATCTTATTTTCCTATGGGAGCTCAATGTACTAATTTTGTGCTTTTGCTTTCTGTATTTGTCCAAGTTGTTCCTGTGAGTCTTTTATACCTTAGGAATTTCTCTGCTGAAATTAATAAATGTTATCCCTTTATAATCATAATTATACATTGACTATCTGCATAGACTCCATTCCTCATCTTAGAAATTTAGATAAGAATCAGATCATGATTTTGTAAGATTTCCTTAGAATTTTACTCCAAGATGGGGTTGAATCATACAGAGAAACACAACTCTTTGGAGTCACACCCAAATCTTTGGGTATGTGTACCCAAATCTTTAGGGAGGGAAGGATAGGAAGAAAACTGGGGCATGGATAAGTCAAAATCTATTTCCCATATTTCTACTTATTGGTCATTGTTATGTCCCTTGAAGGAGGCAACTTGATGGCACAACGGATAGAGTATCAAGCCTGAATTAAGAAACAACTCAGGGCAAATCCAGCCTCAGACGCTTACTAACTTTGGGACCCTGGGAAAGTCAGTTTCCACATCTGCAAAATGAGCTGGAGAAATAAATGGTAGATCACTCCAGTATCCAAGAAAACTCCAAAATGGATCGTGAACAGTCAGACATGAATGACTGCACAACAGCAATGACCCTTAGAAATAAACAAAATGAGTTAACATTTTTTCAGATACCTGAAAATAGCCATCCTATCACCCTTCAGTCTCACATTTTCCAGGCTAGGCATTTCCAGCTCTTTCAACTATTCCCCCATGGTGTGAATTCTAATATCCTCAAAAACCCCTGATCATCTTCTTCTGAACAATTCGTTTCTGCATGCCTATGTCCCTCTTAAAATGTGGTGTCTCAGATAAAACACAAAGGTCTATATATGTTCAGAACATAGACTATAGTAAAAACCTCTTGATACAGATGTCTATTGATCAAATTAAGATTATGTAACTTTATTAGCAACCCTGTCACATGGTTGCCTTATATTGAATTTGTGGTTAATGAGAAGGCCCAGGTCTTTTTTTCCCCACAAGAATTGTAGCCAAGATAGGTGTTCTCTATGTTCAACCTGTACAATTGCTTTCAAGAAAAGCCTTAAATGTGGATTCAACATTGCTTCTTCTTTCTTTCTTTTTTTTTTTTCCATTAAAGCTTTTTATTTGCACAACATATGTATGGGTAGTTCCTTAGCATTGATCTTAACAAAGCTTTCTGTTACAAATTTTCCCCCCAGTCCCCTCCCCTCCCCTAGATGGCAGGAAGTCCACTACATGTTAATTATGTTAAAATACTTGACAAGTTGAATATATGTATACATATTTCCACACTTATCATTGTTGTGCAAGAAAAATCATATCTACAAGAAAAAAAATCAGAGAAAGGAAATACAATGCAAGCAAACATCAGTTGAGAGCATGAAAATGTTATGTTGTGGTCCACATTTCATATCTCTCTCTCTGGGTGTATATGGCTTTCTTCACTGAACAATTGGAAGTGGTTTGAAACATTTCATTGTTGAAGAGAGCCATGTCCATCAGAATTGATCATCATGTAATATTGTTGTTGCTGTGTATAATGATCTCCTGGTTCTGCTCGTTTCACTCAGCATCAGTTCATGCAAGTCTCTCCAGGTCTCTCTGAAATCGTCCTGCTGGTCATTTCGTACAGAGCAATAATATTCCATAACATTTATATACCATAATTTATTCAGCCACTCTCCAATTGATGGGCATCCATTCAGTTTCCAGTTTCTAGCTACTACTAAAAGGGCTGCCACAAATATTCTTGCACATGTGGGGCCCTTTCCCTCCTCTAAGATCTCTTTGGGATATAAGCCCAATAGAAACACTGCTGGGTCAAAGGGTATGCACAGTTTGATAACTTTTTGAGTATAGCTCCAAATTGCTCTCCAGAATGGTTGGATCCGTTCACAGTTCCACCAACAATGTATCAGTGTCCCAGCTCTCCCACAACCCCTCCAGCATTCATTATTATCTTTTCCTGTCATTTTAGCCAATCTGACAGGTGTGTAGTGGTACCTCACAGTTGTCTTAATTTGCATTTCTCTGATCAATAATGATTTGGAGCAACTTTTCATATTACTAGAAATGGTTTTAATTTCATCATCTGAAAATTGTCTGTTCATATCTCTTGACCATTTATCTATTGAAGAGTGGCTTGAATTCTTATAAATATGAGACAATTCTCTATATATTTTAGAAATGAGGCCTTTAGCAGAACCCTTAAATGTAAAGATGATTTCCCAATTTGATGATTCCCTGCTAATCTTGTCTGCATTGGTTTTGTTTGTACAGAAACTTTTTAACTTAATATAATCAAAATTATCTATCTGGTGTTTAATTAAGAGTTCTAGATCTTCTTTGGACATACATTTATTCCATCCCCAGATGTCTGAGAGGTAAATTATACTACATTCCTCTAATTTGCTTACAATATCACTCTTTATATCTAGATCATGAACCCATTTAGATCTTATCTTGGTATGTGGTGTTAGGTATGGGTCCAGTCCTAATTTCTTCCACAGTAGTTTCCAATTTTCCTAGCAGTTTTTGCCAAATAGTGAGTACTTATCCCAAAAGCTGTGGTCTTTGGGTTTATCAAACACTAAATTGCTAAAGTTATTGCCTAGATTGTCCTCCTATCCTATCCCACTGATTGACTGCTCTATTTCTCAGCCAGTACCAAATGATTTTGATGACTGCTGCTTTATAATATAGTTTTAGATCTGGTACAGCAAGACCACCTTCATCTGCCTTTTTTTTTTCATTAATTCCCTTGAAATTCTTGACCTTTTGTTCTTCCAAATGAACTTTGCTACTATTTTTTCTAGATCTGTAAAATAATTTCTTGGGAATTTGATTGGTATGGCACTAAATAAGTAGATTAGTTTGGGTAGTATTGTCATTTTTATTATATTCACTCGGACTACCCATGAGCACTTAATGTTTTTCCAATTGACTAGGTCTGATTTTATTTGTGTGGAAAGTGTTTTGTAGTTTAGTTCCTATAGTTTCTGACTTTTCCTTGGCAGATAGATTCCCAAATATTTTATACTATCCTCCATTATTTGGAATGGAATTTCTTTTTGTATCTCTTGCTGCTGAACTTTGTTGGTAATACTATGCTACTAATCATTTAAAGGAAAAGCCTATTTATTCCTATACTCTCTAGTGTTTTTAATAGGAATGGGTGTTGAATTTTATCAAATGTTTTTTCTGTATCTATTGAGATAATCATATGGTTTTTATTAGTTTGGCTAACATTGCTTCTTCTTAAATGTTATCTTGTTTTTCTTGGCCCATTACTGTTGTTATCATTTTGGACTATTGATTCTGACATCCAAAATATTAGTTCCTACTCGACTTTTGACCACTAGTAAATTCAATAATCATGCCTTCAAAGCACCATCTAAAATTGTTAAGAATATTGATTAGGGCAAAATGCAAGGCACTTCACACGCAGCCATGATTCTGTTTGAGTTAGAATCATTAATCAAAACTATTTGGGTATGATTATTCAAGTAGGAGGATTTGGAAAGATCTACTGGTATTTCTTGGGGTAGCTAGGTGACACAATGCATAAAGCATGGGGCTTGGAGCCAGGAAGACTGCTCTTTTTGAGCTCAGACACTCACTAGTTGTGTGACCCCTGGCAAGTCACTTACCACTGCTTCAGTTTCCTCATCTGTAAAATATACTGCAGGAAGAAATGCCAAACCACTCTAGTATTTCTGCCAAGAAAACCCAAAATGGAGTCACAAAAAGTTATACACAACTGAAACCATAGAATAATAAAATGGAATTTTCTTAAGTAAATTACTAGAACATTGTTGAAACAGCATTTGAAGTGAGAATAGTTAGTAAGGTAACAGAATCATAGTTAGAATTTCAAGGGACTTGAGCAACTATGTATTCCAATCCCTACCTGAAAAAATAATCCTGTTAATGATACAGAGCTTTTATTCAAAGATTTCTCATCAGAGCAAACTCACTATCTTCCTGGAGCACTTATTCCATTTTTAAATAGCTCTAATTGCCTCAAAGTTTATCTTTACCTCAAGCCAAAATTTTTCTTCCTGTATTTTCCATCCATGCTCTTACTTTTGACTTCTGGAGAAAGAAGAAGCCTCTTCAAATGCCTGAAGAAAGTTTTCATGTCCCTAGTGGATGTCTGCTCTTTTTTAATGTGAACATCTCCAGTTCCTTCAGGAGATGCTGGTATGGCATGACCTTGAGACTTTGGTCAGCTTTGCTTGACTTCCTTTGGACACTCTTAAGCTTCTCAATATTTTCCCTAAAAATGTAGCCCACAATACTCTAGATGTGGTCTAATACAGAACATTGCAAAATGATTTCTTTTTCATTTCTGAAGATTTTTTTTCTTACATTAGCTTTCTGGAGGCTACCTTTTTAAATTGCTGGGCAGCTAAGTGGTGCAGTAGGTAGACTGTTGGGCCTGAAGTCAAGAAGACTTATCCTGTTGAATTCAAAAATGGCCTTACTAGCTATGTGCCCCCAGGAACGTCACTTAACCCTGTTCCTCAATTCCTCATCTGTAAAATGAGCTGGAGAAGGAACTGGCAAGCCATTCCAGTCTCTTTGCCTAAAAAATCCCAAATTGGGTCACAAAGTATCTGACATAATTGAAGGATCTGAACAAAAACATCAAACTGCTAACTCATATGTATTCACAGTTCGCTAAAACTTCCACATCCTTTTCAAATAATCTATCAATCCACATCTAATCCAACTTGTACCTGATAAATTGAGTGAGCCCAAATTTAAGAGCTTACTTTGATTCTTATTAAATTTCATCTTATTGAATTTTCTGTAGAGAAAAACATTTATTAAATATTACCATGTGCCAGGAATTATGCTAAATTCCAGGGATACAAATACATGCAGACAAGACAAGACCCTCAATAAGCTTGCATTGCAATGAGAGAAAATTATATATCTATGTATATATACATATATATGTATATACATATATAATATATGTCTATGCATGTGCAAGTGTATGTATATAGGTATATATGTATATGTGTATTTTTGTCCCTACTTATGAACTGGATTGGGGAGTAGAGAAGGAATGATATGCAATTAGGAAGTGATTCACCCATCAAGAGAACAGTTCTCCAAAGTGAAGTTTCTCCAGGAAAATTAAGGGGGCAGGCCCATAGTCAGAGTGTGAAATTGCTAGACAAATGTTTGAAGCCCCAGGGGAGTTGAATCCTGGTAATAGGGGGCTACATGAAACTAAATGAACTTTCCTGTTTTTATTTTAAAGTCAAATATTGTCTCCAAATCTCAGCACAATAAGCTCTTCTTACTCTTCTTATTGTTGACATATGAGAACTGAGAGTCCACATTCTTTTTTTCTTTTTTTAAACTTTTCTTCCAAATTTTGGTTTCCTTTTAATTAAGCAACTCCTGCCTCTTCCTTGACTCCCCATTCTTCTCTGACCCTCTGCATTCTCTCCCAAATCAAGACTGCAAGTGTATCTACTGTGCTGATCAAGGAAGTGTGCTTGGCATTGCTAGTCTGGTCACATCATAAGAGGAAAGATTATTATCCAGTTTATGCTATCTGGAAAGTCAGTGAGACCCATATCATCCTTACCTGTCTTTCGAATGCCCTATATTGCTTCAGGCACCTGTAAAAATAATAGCAATGTATTATTTATGAATAAATATTAATGTAGCATACATATGGCATGAAAATAAAAATTGAATAGCTTTATCTACATCCACACCCCCAATAAATTTAATAGTTATTTCGACCTAAGCCATATATAATTTATCCTAGACATTCAAAAAATATCTAAACAGTGAATGTAATGTTTTTGACACCTTTCATTTATGGATATTAGAAAAAAGGTGATAAGGAAGATTTGAATTATGATTTCTAAACTCATAGCAGTGCAGATTGTTATTAACTCTTTATATTCTTAGGACATATGTGGATGTATCCTTTTTCTTGAAAGTAAGAAAAAGACTAATGAGAAAAACAAAAAAGATATT
This sequence comes from Myrmecobius fasciatus, assembly GCA_023553655.1. NCBI lineage: Eukaryota > Metazoa > Chordata > Mammalia > Dasyuromorphia > Myrmecobiidae > Myrmecobius > Myrmecobius fasciatus. Next base: position 29,088 of record JAJPUD010008378.1, read on the forward strand.
TTTATGTAAAAGAAAAGAAATATAAAGATAGACTATTAAAGCTGAAAGGGACTTTAGAGATCACTTAGTGATCTCATTATACAGAGCTCCAAAGATATATGGCATATAGACAACTAAATGGAAGTGCAGTGGAAAAATCCAACCTCAAATCCAACCTCAAATGTTTACTATGACTGCTGGCAAGCCAATTAACCTATATTTGTTTTATTTTCCACAACTTTAAAATGAGGACAACAGCACTTATATTTCAGGTTCTTGTGAGATCAGATGAAATATTTGTAAAGCATTGAGCATAGTACCTTGCACACAATAAATGCTATATAAATTTTAGCTATTATTTTTATGAATGATATGCTCCTTGCCTAGGGTCACAGGGCTGATTAGTATTAAAAGTGACAAAGTTAAAACCAGAACCTATTTTTATATGACTTTACTCACTTTCTTATATTTTAGATCTAGCTAAAGTGGAGTACAAACTCTTCCTCCAATCTCCTATCTCAATACATTTGCATGTCCCCCTTTCCTTTCTTCCCATACACTCTCTCCTCATCTTCACTTCTAACAATCCTTATCTTCCTTCAAGGTTCAGCTTCTACATTCTCTCCCACCTTCATTACTGTCTATTTTTTTTCATGTATACTTCTTTAAATAATGTCCTTTAAACTATATCTCCTTTGTAATTCCTTGTTTGTAATATATTGCAATTGACTCACACACTATGCACCATGTCATTGTCCCCTTGAATGGGGACACCATCTTAAACTTTTCAAATGATCTAGTATTCCATGCAAAGATATTTGAGAAATATTGATATCAAAGAAATATGCTTTTCTTTTATAGAGAAGGTTGGGATTAGCAAAAGAATTTTGCAGAATTATAACAGAATTATGATTCACTTTCCTTTTCTTGGTTAATTCTGGGTTTAGGATTTTGCCCTTGTGTCTGGTCAATGTGTATATATTCATAAATATGTGGACTAATATACATGTTTGTGTATATGCATATATCTATATATGCATATATATATGCATATATATACATACATATTATGCATATATATAGATGTATATAGACTTATTGGAGAGCTCTGAAAATCATATATATGAATTCTTGTTTGCATTATAACAGATTCCAGCTAATCACATACCAAAATCTGAACATTGAATATTTTTTCATCCAATTAGTTTTTTCTGTGTAGTAATACCAAACATTTTAGAATAAGTATGGATATTTTGGAGAAGGTTCTGTTATATTTTGGAGCTTAAAAACCTCACTATTTATAGGGAGTTTGTTTTTGATTTTGGTCTGTGCTGGATCTCCAAGATGACAATGGTGAACAACTTTGGCAAGCACATGTTTCCCTGTTATATACTTTATTTGATAGTAATAATCAAAATATCATCAAAACGATTATCTCTATTATTACATCTTTCAAGAACTAATAATCTTTGATATTCATGGAAGATACTATGTTAGAGATAAGACTTTAAGTTCGTGTTTTGCTCTCTTATATCAAATGCATTTTAAAATAGTCAACAAAAAATAGTGACATCAATTTTTTCATTTTTCAATCAACTGTATGATAATAAAGGCATATAGGACTATGGAATATTTCTTTTGAAACCATTTCCATTTCCTTCTGATATTTTATCAGCAATATTCTTGATATAGTTGTAAATTTTTCTCATAAAATTTTCATGTGGATAAGAAAACATGTGGCTCAGTAGTTATTGATGTTCTTTAATTAAATATTTTCTAGTAATAAGATCCACAAATCTTACTGTACCTATGTCATCTTCTATACCTTGAGTTTTGCTTCTTTAATACCCTTAAAATTGATCATGATTTCCTTCCTTTCTTTCTTTTTTTTGTTTTTGTTGCTGAGGCAATTGGGATTAAGTGACTTGCCCAAGGTCATACAGCTAGGACGTGTTAAGTGTCTGAGGCCAGATTTGAACTCAGGTCTTCCTGACTTCAGTGCTGGTGCTCTATCCACTGCGCCACTCAGCTTCCCTGATCATGATTTCCTTTATGTGAATATTTGGTTTAGAGACTATCCATTTTCCTTAATTTTGTTATTTTCATATCCATTTTCCTATGAAACATATCAAAGTTTGTAAAATTGGAATTCAGATATAACAATGGTTTCATTCTTTATGAAGATAAAAAATTGTCATAAAAATATTGCAGATTTTCGGTATTCTTCTTGGATCCTCCTTGCAGTCTCATTCTCAAGTACCTTTGAGATGACTTTGCTTAGTTGAGTCCCTTGTAGGCTTTCCTTAAATTTTTTTCCCCAAGAATATTCTTAGGCCAGCTCTTAATGGTCTATGAAAGCTGATTGTTAAATTTTCAAAATAAGTATTTACAACTCAGGAAATGGCAAACACCACAATTAGGGCTTGATTATAATTATTGATTTTTTAGATTTAAAAAAATGTTGGGGAAAATATTAATGATTCAGGGTAACCTTAAAAGTGTGTTGTGTGTATTATCCCCCCACTGTCCAAGAGTCAGTTATTAAATATTTACTCTTGATTTTTAAATACCACAGTTACTTTTTTCTTCTACCACCATTTCTCATTGTTTTATGAGTCAATGACTAATACCATTCCACCATTTTTCACAAGAAAATTTACAAATGAACTTATGTACTAGAGCCATATTGTCTTTGCTGGAATATCTCTCTATTTGATAAATAAATAGAAGTGTTTTTCTCTTGATATCTTGAGTGGGTTCTCCACTCTTCTCATTATGGCAGGGATTTACATTGGGTAAACTTTTGTATTGAATGGATTTAGTTAATATTTGTAGTCTTTCCTTCATCCATTTCACATATATTGGTCAAATAGATTATTGAAGTATGTCAAGGAGCAGCTAGGTGGTGCAGTGGATAGAGCACCAGCTCTGAAGTCAGGAGGACCTGAGTTCAAATATGATCTCAGAAACTTAACATTCCCTAGCTGTGTGACCCTGGGCAAGTCACTTCACCCCAATTGCCACAAAAAAAAAAAAAAAAAAAAAAGAAATATGTCAGTTGGCAGTTGTATCATTTTATATCACATATTTTTCTCACTTAAAAATTATGGTTTTGTATTATTTCTGATATTTTTTCTACCAAGTTGAATGATTATATACGGACAGCTGATTCGGAAATGACTCTCTTATTAATAATGTCTTTTACTCTCTATTAAAATATAATTTTTTCTAAGTTATTTGATTCTTCCCCTGACTAAAGACTTCCAATTATTTTTCCATAAAACAGTTCACATGAAATACAGTTTTGAGGCTTTTGTGTAGTTTCAAGGTGTCAAACATTGTTCACAGGCCACATTCAGCTCACAACACTCTGCAATGCAGCCCAAATCAGTTTAAAATGTAACTATAAAATATTTCACAAATGAAATAAAAATACAACAAAATGTAGAAAATGTTGATATGTTGCTTTCTAAGTGAATATATGTTTATAAGGATCCTAATATATGGCTTAATGGCCAACATTGCTATTTGAGTTTGACACCATTGGTCTAAATATTTTCTATGGTCTCTTATTCTGTGCTCCTAAACCACATTTTCTAACATTTTTCTCAAAACTCATGCATGCCTATTTTTACAATAAAGTCACCAGATATCAAAGTTTATGTTGATTTTTGTTCTTAAAATAAGTTCTCTGCCTCTCCTAGTTTTTATTCAGATGAGGTTAACTTTGATGGTCCAGGGGAATATGGAAAAAGTATCAAAAAAAGGAATAACTAAAGGAACAGAAGACAAGAGAAGCCTAAGGATATATAAAATCATTATATTCATATATCTGAAGGTAATTGTGTAGAAAGGGAAGTAGATTGTTCTTGAGGGCAGAGTTAGAACCAATAATTCAAAGTAACAAGGAAACAGACAAGCATAATGTGAAAGCTTCCTAACTAGGGCTGGCCAACAAGTTAAATGATTGTCCTGAGGAAGAATGACTTTCCCTTCCTGAAAGTATCTCATCACAGAATGAATGACTTAAAAAATACATTGACTATAAATCTGGGGGAGTATACCTGCGAAGACAAAGCAAGGAACTATATGAACACAATTACAAAACACTTTCCACACAAATAAAGTTAAATCTAAACAATTGGAAGAATATCAAGTGCTCATGTGTAGGCCAAACTAATATAATAAAAATGACAATCTAAATTAATCTGCTTATTCAGTGCCATACCAATCAAAGTGCCAAGAAATTACTTTAGAAAGCTAGAAAAAAATAATAACAAAATTCATCTGGAAGAACAAAAGGTCAAGAATTTCAAAAGAATTAATGGAAAAAAATACAAACAGAGGTGGCCTAGCTGTACCAGAACTAAAACTATATTATAAATCAGCAGTCATCAAAAACATTTGGTGCTGGCTAAGAAATAAAATAGTTGATCAGTGGAATAGGTTAGGTTCACAAGAGTCAATAATTAATTACTATAGTAATTTAGTGTTTGATAAATCCAAAGACTCCATCTTCTGGAAGAAAAACTCACTATTTGACAAAAATTGCTTAGAAAATTGGAAAATAGTATGGCAGAAACATGGCATTGACCAACACCTGACACTCTATAGCAAGATAAGGTTGAAATGGGTTCATGATTTAGATATAAAGGTGATACTATAAGCAAATTAGGAGAACAAGGAATATTCTACCTTTCATATCTGTGGAGAAAGAATTTGTGACCAATGAACAACTAGAGAACATTATGATATGCAAAATGGATAATTTTGATTATACTCAACTAAAAAGGTTTTGTACAAACAAAAACCATGCAGCCAAGATTAGAAGGGAAGCAGAAAACTGGGGAAAACATTTATAATCAAGGGCTCTGATAAAGGTCTCATTATTGAAATATATAGAGAATTCTTATAAATCTGGGTGTGCTATCTTCTAAAATATTATCCAACTTGATTCTAAGACCTCTTGCTTCGTTGGTCTCATGGTATCTGCTTTTGGCTTTGGGCATTCTTCTTAGAGTCTTTTCCCATGTTTCTTGGATATAGGCATTCTTTTTATTTCAAGATGAATGATGTATAATGACTCTTGTTATGCTGACCATTGTATAAAAAGGAGCCATTTAGCATCATATCTAGAAGGGGTAGAGTGGCACAAGAGGCATTCTAGAATATACATTTGGGCATGAAGGACTTCATTAAGATTGGTGTAAGAATAAGGAATGGTGAGAAAGAAAAGCAGATTCAATGAAGAGGTTCTTCATTGAGATGTTTTTTCTTTGCCATTTTAGGGTCATTGCACCCATTCTGTCTTTAAATAGAATCTTTTTAAAGTTCTAAGTTTAGTCATGTCAGTTCAAGTTCTCTTGGGGGAAAATATTTTTTATCATTCATCTAAGAACCTTCAGTTATATTATTTATGATAAAGCCACCTAATTATTCCACCATATTAGGAATTTGTTTCATGAGTCCACATACTCTCATGGTTCAGTGATAATTTAGTGGGAGACTGAGTATGTTCCTGGGGTATTTCAGTTGATTTAGCCATAGTCCCCTGTCTGCCTCATCCTTGAACTCAACCCTTTTGAGGGGCCAGTAATTAGAATTATAAGAGCATAAATAGGCTTGAAGGAGAGAAAAGTTGTCAAGAATATTTTCCTAAGTTCAAACTGCCTACAAAGAACTTCCTTCAGCTCCTGACATAGTGATTGCCAAAAGGGAGTTGAACTTTATAAAATTTTATTTTTTGCATTATGTATCTTATACTTTAATGATTCATTTTAATTTATTTTATGGTTTGTAAGGGCCTATCACATTAAAACAACAACAGTAACCATATTTGGCTTAAGCCAAATTTAGGCTTAGTCCATGGTTGTTTATCACAGGGGGTCCCTTCTCTTTAGCACCAGAATCTTCATTCCCATCCAGTTCCCTCCAATTTGTGAAAATAGGTCATAAACATAATACTATTTTGAAAAGAAAACCTTTCCACTTATCTGGATGCTTAATTTTGGTTCCTCTTGGTCAGCCCTATCCCCTTGCTACCTAAATCCTACCATGATAATTATTATAGACATTTTGCTGTTCCTAGAACCTGGTTCTTCCAGTTTAGGGTGTAGGCACATGGTAGGATCACAAAGTTTTATCTGGATTTTGTTCTTGGACACAACTCACCAGAACTTCTGATCTACTATGTTATGTCCTAAAGATATTTAAGAAAAAAAATGCCCCTCTATCATGGATGAGGTCTGGCAGTCGTTTCTCTTGATGAATGCTATTGCCAATTGAAAGAACAGCTGACTATCAAGGTAAGAAAATTGTCTATGAGCAAATGTAGCATAGCCAATTAAAAATTAGCAGTAAAATAATTTTATCAGTTTAGTCATTGAATTTAATTTTGAACAAGATTTGCCACTTTTTTGAAAGAATTCACTCCCCATTTGATATGAATATTAAAAAAAAACAAATATAGAGAAGAAAAAGAAATCTTCAACTTAAAAAGTCTTTGCATTGTTACAGTTGTTACTGGGTATATTGCCCGAATCATATTACACTTAGTAACATTATCTTCACTCTGTTGCCCTCTTGTATGCCTCTAAAATTTATATTTTTAAGTGGAGTAGGACATTCCTATCTATAAATAATAGGCTTGTCTAGAGTAGTTTTTGAGATTCCTGGTAATGATCTAAGTTCCTATTTGTCACCACATTATCTTTTTGTATATCAAACATCTCAATGTCTCTTTCCTTTTAACCCCCCACTGCTGCCAAACCACCTTCCCCATTTAACAAGCTGCTTTGGAGATGAGGTGTGAGCATATTGCCCAAGCCCAGAGCCTTCTGTATCATGGTGTAAAGTCAATCCAGATGGATGACTCTTCAGTTTTCCCATGATGTGCGATAACACATCCAGCAGGAGAACATGTCACTCACAGACACAGTCCTGAAATAGCAGGTTTGAGATTGGCCTCAGAGGGCTAGCTAGCATGGCATGCTCACGCAGATGTGCATTTTTCAAATGCAAGTGAAACTTATAAGTTTGAAGGAAAATAATCCTTTAGAGTTCACTGAAATAAAGTTTGTTAAGGCCCACTAAAGGGCCTTGGATGCTTTGACCCAAGTAAGGATTTTTTAATAATTTGGGATCTGTACATGGTTGTGGTAGAGCTAGATTGTATCAGCTCAGGACAACTGATTGATACAATTTCAGTGTAAGCATTTACATCTTGAAAATCAAATGTTACAAATGAAGAATTGATTCATAGTTTTATTGATTGTCTAGACTTAAGAAAGTAATAGAGAAAAATATTAATTATGTAGATTAACCTGAAAAATGTGTTCTAGTTAGTTGGGGATTTTTAATTTGTTCTTTTTCTATTTTTTTAAAAACTTGCATATTCAATTCATTGGAATACTGCTGTGCCATAAGAAATAATGAGCTGGATGATTTTAGAAAATCATGGAAAGACTTGCATGAAATAATGAAGAGTGTATAAACAGAACCAAGAGAATATTACATACATTAATAGCAATGTTGTTCAAAGAACAAGTGTGAATGACTAAGTTATTTTGAATATTATAAACATTAAAATCAATACAAAGGACTCATGAAGGAAGATACAATCCACCTCCAGAAAAAGAACTGATAAATCATAATATTTGTAGTATTGTTTTATATATGTACACACACACACACACACACACAAATATTTATCTGTCTGTGAATGTATGAAATGGTGGCCTTCTCTAGTAAGGATTGGGGAGGGAGGGAAGGAGAGACACAATATCAATATATAATTTAAAATATAACAAATACTTATTTAATTTAATTTTCAAAAATGTGTGTGTATAAATATGTCAATAGATATACAAATATCTGTTGATCTGTCTATTTACCAATATACCCTTGAGGCCATAGATTCCCATTTTAGGGGATTTTAGGGGATCAATGGATTTGAAACTTTTAATATTTTGATAAACTATTTTTAATATAATTGTATTTTATGCATTTTAAAACATTATTCTGAGAAGTGGTCCATAGGTTTCGTTGACAAGTCAAAGCGTCCGTGCATCACACACAAAAGAGGTTAAGAAAAGAACACTTCCTCTAAATAAAGTATGATCATGAATTGTATCAGGAAACACTGCAGCCAATGTTCTAAGAGTCAAATCAGGGAAATAAGTAAGACGAAACCACTCTATGATGTAACACATATAAATAATTCAGGTTGCAAAGGCAATGACTCATTATTGGTCAAAAAGATGTTTTTCTCTCTCAAATTAAAGATTTAAGCAACATGGTATAGTCAAAATAGCAATGGACATAGTGTCAGAAAGCCTGAACTCAACCATTGGTTCTGTCACTTTGCTAGCATTGAGCAAATCATTGGCTCTCCTTTTCTAAAGGAGATAATTATTCTCCTCTCTCCCAGACAAGATTATTGTGAGAATTAAATGTACAAGTAAGTCTTTAATAGTGATGTCTTTCTGAGGGAAATCTGTTATTTAAAAATGTTTTACATTTTTATTACTGCGTAGTTTTTATATCACCTTCATTCTCTTTCCCTTCCCCTTCCCAGCAAGCCATCCCTTGTAGCAAAGAATTAAGAGAGAAGAAAAAAAAATGTAGGTAAACAAAACTAATATATCAAGCAAGTGGGATAGTATATAATGATCAAATTTGTAATAACAACTAACATTTATAGAGCACTTATTATGTCAGGCTCTATGCTAAGTGCTTTATACTTCTTGGCTCATGTGATCCTTACAAGTCTGAGAGATAGGTGCTAATATTATTTCTATTTTACATATGAGGAAATTGAGGCAGATATAGATTAAATGACTTATTTACCTTAGTTACATACCTAGTAAGAGTGAGTCTGGCTTTGAACTCAACTCTTTTTGACTTCAGGCCCAACACTATTCACTGTGCCACAAGACTATCTTTATCTGAGGTGTTTCACAGACATAGTTCCTCCTCATTGCAAATATGGGAAGAAGTAAATGTTCTCACTGGATAGAAATCTTCAATACTCCAACTAATTTGTGATATCATTTATGTGTGTGCTCTCTCTACTAAAACAAGTTGTAACTGTCTGCTACTCATTCTGTGCAGTTTTTATTCATGTCCTTCCATAAAGTCCCCATAGAAAAGTGGCTCATTGTACTCAAAATCTACCTCTGGTCCTTTCAAATGTTACCAGTATCTTATTTGATCTGCAACCTTTTCTAGTCTCACATGTTCTAAACTTCCAAATATCTATTGACACACTTGTACCATTTTTTTTTTTTTTGCTGAGACAATTGGGGTTAAGTGACTTGCCCAGGGTCACACAGCTAAAAAGTGTTAAGTGTCTGAGGCCAGATTTGAACTCAGGTTCTCCTGATTTCAGGGCTGGTACTCTATCTACTATGCAACCTAGTTGTCCCCCACATTTCTTTTTTTAAAAATAAGTTGGTATTTTTTGTTTTCCTTTCAGCCATATTTTTCAATATATCCTTCCCAAAATAAAGCCTTTCTAGAGAGCCATCACTCAGTATAAAAGAAAATAAAAATTTAAAACTAAAAGAGAAAATAAACAATTCAGCAGAATTAGTTAATATATTACAAAAGCCTGATATTATCTTTAGTTTTCTGCATTCATAGCCTCTCAGCTATGCAAAAATAGCCTCATTTTCTTTGGGATCAAATTTGTGCATTATATTTTTCCAGAATTCAGTTTCAGTTGTTTTGTTCTTCTTTCTATAGTCATTTTTTTATTTTGTTTTCTCAAACTTCATTTTGTATTAATTCCTCATCAATTCTATATTTATTATCTTTCTTTTTTCTTTATTTTCTTTTTAATTTATGGAATAAAACAAGCCATAGCAGAGTATAATAAAAAAGATTAAACAGGAAACTGCAAATCTGTTATGTAAAACTTGTTATTCCTTTTAAATATATGTTATTGTGTGATTTTTTCCCTTTTTATTCCATGCCCCCTCTTGCCCTTCTGTAAGGATATCCACCAAAAGACACAAATATCAATTCTTTCTCTGGATGCAGATAGCATCTTTCTTCATATGTCCTTTATTATTATTATTATCTTGCTTTTTGCTGAGACAATTGAGGTCAAGTGACTTGCCCAGGGTCACACAGCTAGGGAATGTTAAGTGTCTGAGACTAGATTTGAACTCAGGTCCTCCTGACTTCAGGGCTGGTGCTCTATCCACTACACCATCTAGCTGCCCCCTATCCTTTATTTTTTATTTTATTTTTATTCATATTTATAATAATTGAAAAGACATTACTTAAAAGTCTTTCTTTTTTTCTTTCTTTATATGAGACAATTATGGTTGAATGACTTGCCCAGGATCACACAGCTAGGAAAGGTTAAGTGTCTGAGGTCATATTTGAACTTAGGTTTTCCTGACTTCACAGCCAGTGCTCTATCGCATCATCTAGCTGCCCCTTAAAGTCTTTCTAAAAGAAAAATATTGTTATTGTAAACAGCATTCTCTTGGTTCTGCTTACTTCACTCTTCAACTTCATGTTTTTTCAAGCCTTTCTAAGATCATTGAACTCATCATTTCTTACAGTACAGCCGTATTCCTTCAGAACCATGTATCATAATTTGTTCAGTCATTCCCTAATTGAAAAACCTCTACTTTGTTTTTCGTTCTTTACTACTACTAAAAGAACTACTATGAAAATTCTTGTTTATATCAGTTTTCCCAGAGCTGTCTAGTAGTGAGTTCTCCATGTCAAAGGATATAGGTGTTTTCTTCACTTTCTTTATATATTCTCAAATTGTTTTCACAAAATGTTGGAACAACTTCATAGTTCTATTAATACTGCATCAATGTGCTCATTTTCCCATACCCCCTCAAAAACTGAATTTTTCCATTCTTTGTTATTTTTGCCAATTTGATGGATATGTGATGAAACTTCATCATCATTTGTATTTTCCTTTTTCTTATTGATGATTTGAAGAATATGATAGTTAATGATTTTCAATTATGCTAATTAATTCTATTTAATTCAATTCTAATTAATTAGAAAAAGTTAAATTCTAATAATAATTCAATTATTCAATCATTCATACCTTTTGATTACTTATCTATTGAGGGATGGGTCTTGGTTTTAAATGCAGTTTTAGCTTTTTTTTTCCCTAAAAGATTCATAGATATAAAAACTGATGAATGTAATGGTAGTACATCCTAGCTCTAACATAGTATGATTATATGATGCTTTCAGGGATTGCTATATGCAATGCAAATTATTTCCCCCCTCTCTAAATGACTATAAGTCACAATATTTTTTCAAATTCTTTTCTCTGTTCTTTACAGTTTGTCTCTCTCCTTTCTTGCCATCAGCTGTCAGGTATCTGTATCTATGTTTGCAGCAGCCACTCTCCCTATTTCTAGTTTGCTCATACTAATATATCATAGGACTGACAACTCAGAAAGGAAAGCTGGTTCCAACTTTTAAAATAAGTGTAAATATGATCCAAAGTAATTTTCAATTGCTCTGTTCTTCTATTTTTATTATTGCAGTCATTGTTCACATTGTTTTCTCATTTTAAAAGGTTCTCCTCAGAGCACAGCTTATGAACTTCAGTCAAAATTGTGGGTTATTCATCTTGGTGGCTCAGAAACCATAAGAACTGCAGCTCACTTCCTGATAGAAGGGAGGGGTTACAGAATAGTTGAGACCTTTGCACAGTGCCTGGCACAGAATAATTCCTTAATGAATATTTATTGAATTATTGATTCTTATAGGTGGAATATTAGAGCTTTGAATATTTATGTGGGGTAATGTTCTTTTTTTTTTTGTTCTTTGAATTTTTTTGTGTGATCATAGGTAAAATAAGTGTTTCTTTTTCACTTTATCTGAAATCCTCCATATGGTTTAACTCAGAAAAATAGTGTAGAGGAAATTTTGTTATCATGCAGTTTATTTAATTAATGTGCAAAAACCCCCCACCCCCCCAAAAAAAAGATTATTCAGGCTCAAACAAAAAAAATGACACAGATTCCTCAATGAACAAGACTGGTTGTTTATATTGATTGAATTGGGTGGAGGGGAAGATAAAATGTTTGATTTACTTAGTATGATTTGTTTTGAAATTTCTTCCTATCTAGGCATTAATAACAAGCTATAAAAATAATTCAATGGTAATATTTTATAAAGGACAGTTATTTCCCAATGTGAAAACAGCAAATCTAAATCTTTTGATTTTTGAATGCTCCTCTTCACATACATTCCTTCTCTCTTTCTCTCTCTCTCTGGCTCTCTGGCTCTCTCTCCCTCCTATTCTCTCACTCCAATTATAGAATATGCTGCATTTCTTGTTAAAAATAACAAACATTTGGATTCCTTCCAGCAATCTTCCTGTCACATTATTGTCAGCTGCAGTACTAAAAGAAACTGTTGGGAGGTCAAGAAAATGTAAATTAAGTCTGCACTCTGAAGATCTCTTTCCTACATTTAAATATTGCTCAGTAGAATTCTTTCATAACAATAGTCTCCAGTTATTGCAATTTGTCACACCAGAAGCATTTTAGTCACATTACATGCCATATATAGGCCAGTGGAGAAAGCTCTAGGCTTAGAGTCAGGAAAACCTGAGTTCAAATCCAGCCTCAGATAGTTATTAGTTGTGTGATACTGAACAAGTCACTTAACCCTTTTGGCCTCAGTTTTCTCATCTGCTAAATGAGATGGAGAAGGAAATGGCAAGCCACAAATGTATTTCTGTCAAGAAAATCATGGACAGTTGGACATAACAGAAATAACTGAATAACAATAACATGCCACATATAAGATGGTTTGAAGATCGGAAAAAATATACTATGTATTATCAATTTGGAGATATATGTGTAACCACTTACAAATGGCAATGGTCCTAGTCTATTGTTTAATCCTTTTTTCTGCAAATGAGCTAACAGAGAATATACTAGCAAAGATGCTTTCCTGGGCTCATGATAAAACCCTGATAAGTCTGAAAATTGGAAATTACATATATATATGTATGTATATGCACACATACACACACATATGGTTGCTATAAATACATTGTTGCAGATTAACTACTTACACTTTAAATGCGTGGATATTTTTAGGGAATCTATTGTGAACATTTCCACCATATCCATCTGTATCCACAGATTGGAACTTTCCTCCATCTCACCTTGTGCAATTTTTGGCCACACCTTTAAAAGAGGTAACCTGATGTAGTAAGAAGTCAGAGGATCCCGGGATGTTTAGTAACTCATTTATTTCCTACTAAATAATCTCCGATAAGTTAACTAACTTTTCCCTTTGCCCAGTTGTTAAATGAGAAGGTTGTATTATGATCTCTAAAGCCAGGTCTAAAGCACATGATCCTAAAAATTCTCTACAAAGGAACTATACAACATGCTAGAGACTTTCATTCTTTAAAAATTTTATTGTCAACAATATATCATATAACTAAGGCTGTACTTTTGTATTTTATTCTTACTATAAGCCTGGATAACCCCTGTATCTAGTAAGAAAAGCCCTAAACAATCCCATTCTATCTTTGTCTGCTTCTGTGTTTGTATATCTCTGTCTTGAGTATTCAAAGACTGCATTATTCCACTGTTTTACCCAAAATCACTGGAGCATACTAATTTTAATAGAAAGGGGGATTTTATGGAAATGAATAGTTGAGGACAGTGCTATGCAAACTCAAATCCCATCTATACTCTCTTTGCTACTCAATCTAAGGCCAGGTCCTCGTTTACCTGAAAGGTCTATTCAAGCTATACATATTGATATTATATATATACTTGATGAGGTTCTGAATGAGGTTTTGGACAGAGAGAAACTAAAGAATTGATCCCTGAGGCAGACAGGGAGAAGGCACTGTTAGAGATCAGTTTAGCTCTATAGTCCCACCTTCTGGGGAGGTCGTCTCACCTGAAATTCAAGTTATATCAAAGTCCTGAGACCCACTCTCACCTTGTCATGCCCTGTCAGAAACCCCAGTCATATCCCTGAAATTAAAATTTCCCTATAAAATCTACTTATCAGCCATCCCATGTCTGCTGCCTTCCTTTGGATTAGTCGGCCACAACACTTTGCCTTGTGGTGTCTTTCTCCTTCTCCCTTCCCCCTTGCCCCATGGTATCTCTCCTAACTCCCCTATGCTTTCCAACCCCACTTCTCCTTCTTACAGCTAATTGACTCCTTTAGGATGCTAAGTCCCTTTCGGGATTTAGCCTGCCAGCTAAGGATATGCTCCAACCTCATGAGGTACTCCTTTTCTACTGGGTAATTGTGATTTCTACTGAGGAACTTGTCTTTCATATGCTTTCCTTCTCTATTTCACATTTACCATTCCCTGTGTCTATTATGTCCCTTCATTTTTGTCTGTAACCTCTTCCCTAAATTAATCTACATTTTGCCAAAGAGAATAGCCATTGTGAATTCTTCACATGATCGAACCTCTACTTTTGATGCCTACCATTACCTGGTGTCTACATCATCTACATCATTTTGATGCCAAAGCCCACATCATTTTGTTAGCAAACCCCACCTCATACTGATGAATTGACATATGGCCTATCCAGCTACTTGACAATTTTCCTCCAAATTATTTTTCCAATGCAGAGAAATCATGGATTTTAATTATTGCTGTGTATTTCACCAAAAAGTCTTCTTGTATTCTGGTATGATGCTATTGGTAAAATAACTACTAAAAGAAACATTTAGAGAATCTCACCCTCTATAAGGAATACTTCTCTTTAGATTTGCTACATTATGCCTGGCATTTTGTCCTACAAAGTAAAACATTTTTCAACAAGTCAATAATATTTAAAATTTATATAGTACTTTAAGGATTGCAAGTATAAAGCAAGACAGCAAGTAAGCAAGAAAACAAGTAAGCAAGGAAGAAGGAAAGGAAGAAAGGAAAGAAGAAAGAAAGAGTGGAAGAAAGGATGAAAGAACAAAAGAAAGGACAAAAGAAAGAAAGGATGAAAGAAAGAAAGAAAAAAGGAGGAAGGAAGGAAGATAGTAGGAAAGAAGGAAGGAAGGGAGGAAGGAGAAAGGGAAGAAAGGAAAAAATTTGTTTCCATTTCATGTGATGATCAAGAATATACTAAATTCATGTGAAAATGAGAAATCAGGTATTTAAGTTAGCAGTTGCTGTTATGGTCTCAGTTGCCTTTTTTGTTTTATAAAAGCAATATCTACAATCTTTTCTTTACCTGTGAAATCCATCCTTCTTTAAGATTTCTTGAAAACTCATCATTAAATTCTTTTAAAAAACTGACTCACATCCAGACCAGATTTCATATGCCTACATGAGGGAACTAAAACAGCAAGTGATAGTGACACAATTCTGGATCTAGCTCAGTTAGCTATTTATTCAATTATAGGTCTACTCCAATTTTATCTTTTTTTTTGTTTAGATTTTCAAAACATATGCAAGGATATTTTTTCAACATCGATCCTTGAAAAACCTTGTGTTCCAATTCCTCTCCTTCCCTCCATTCCCTACATGGCAAATAATCCAATATGTGTAGACCATGATAAAATATATATATATATATATACATACATATACATATATGTATGTATATATATATATGTTAAATCCAATATAGGCATACATATGCAATTAGCTTGCTGGACAAGAAAAATCAGATCCAAAAAGGAAAAAAAATGAGAAAGAAAATAAAATTCAGGTGAACCACAACTAAAAGAGTGAAAATGCTATGTTGTGATCCACCGTAAGTTCCCACAGTTCTCTCTCTGGGTGTAGATGACTCTCATCATCACAAGATCATGGGAATTGGTCTCAATCATTTCATTGTTGAGAAGAGCCACATCCATCAGAGTGGATCATCATATAATCTTGCTGTTGCCATGTACAATGATCTCCTGGTTCTGCTTATTTTACTTAGCATCAATTCATGTAAGTCTCTCTGAAGTCATCCTGTTGGTCATTTCTTACAGAACAATAATATTCTATAACATTCATATACCATAACTTATTCAACCATTCTTCAACTGATGGGCATCCACACAGTTTCCAGGTATTTCCCAATACAAAAAGTGTTGTCACAAATATTTTTGCAATGTAGTTGTTTTCCCTCCTTTAAGATCTTTTTTTTTTGAGATACAAGCCCTGTAGAAACACTGATGGATCAAAGAGTATGCACAGTTTGATAATCCTTTGGGCATGGTTCCAAATTGCTCTCCAGAATGGTTGGATCTGTTCACAACTCCACCAACGATATATGTGTGCCAGTTTTCCCACATACCCTACAATATTCATTACTATCTTTTCTTGTCATCTTATCCAATTTGAAAGGTGTGTAGTGGTATCTCAGTGTTATCTTAATTTGCTCTTCTCTGATCAATAGTGATTTAGAGCACCTTTTCATATGATTAGAGATGGTTTCAATTTCTTCATCTGAAAATTGTTCATATACTTTGACCGTTTATCAATTGGAGAATGGCTTGAATTCTTATAAATTTGAGTCAATTCTCAATTTTAGAAATAAGGACTTTATCAGAACCCTTTAATGTAAAAATGCTTCCCTTCTAATCTTGTCTGTGTTAGTTTTGTTTGTATAATTTTTTAAAACTTAATATAAACAAAATTATCTATTTTGTGGTCAATAATAATCTCCAGTTCTTCTTTGATCACAAATTCCTTCCTTCTACACAGATCTGAGAGATAAACTATCTTATGTTCTTCTAATTTGCTTATAAAATCACTCTTTACATCTAAATCATGAACCCATTTTTGAACTTATCTTGGTATATGGAGTTAGCTGTGGGTTAATACTTGTTCCTGCTATTCTAGTTTCCAATTTTACCAGTAGTTTTTGTCAAATAGTGAGTTCTTATCCCAAAAAAGTGGCATCTTTGGATTTGTCAAACACCAGATTACTATAGTCCTTGACTATTTTGTCCTGTGATTCTAACCTATTCCACTGATCAACTACTTTATTTCTTAGCCAGTACCAAATGGTTTTGATGATTGCTGCTTTATAATACAGTTTTAGGTATAGTAAAACTAGGCCACCTTTTTTTCATCAATTCCCTTGAAATTCTTGATGTTTTGTTTTTCCAGATGAACTTTGCTATTATTTTTTCTAGATCTGTAAATTAATTTCTTGGGAGTTTGATTGGTATGGCACTAAATAGGTAGATTAATTTACATCATATTGCCATTTTTATTATATTTTCTCGGCTTACCCATGATCACTTCCAATTTCTTTCTTGTAAGAAAATCTTAAACAATTGTGGAATGGTGAGAAATTTTATTTCATTGTTTAACTCTAGGCCTGTGTAACTGAGAAGTTGGATCACCTCTACCTACTGGTTAGAAATTCTTAACTAAGGACCTAGGTTATGCTGACTAGGAACTGAATCAGATCCAAAGGGATTTTTTCACAATTACACATTTCAAGCAACTCCTATGTTTTATTTGAAAACTGACCCCATACTGGTCAATCAGTTATTGTTTGCATATTTGTTTGATTGAATATGGATACTTTGGGGAAGTGAGGCACATTTTTTTCTGATTTCATGAAATTGTACTTGCTTGCTCTTCCTATGCCAACTTAGAAAATCCCAGTCTTTCCTCTAATGAGAAACCAGATTATCTAATTTTGAATCCTGGTTAATTGTTTTCTTTTAGCTAATTTGTATTATTTGGTTATTGTTTTTAATGCATAAAAGTCTGTCCTATTCGCCCCCTCCTCCCTCTGCCATTCAGGCCTAAGCTGAAGAAAGTCACTGATCCTGATTTGTAATGCAATAGGCATGTGTTGCTTAATAAATCAATATGCTAAGTAGTTTGAATCTTTGTTTCCTCAGTCATTTCATCTTTCATCTGCCATATCGCACACACACTTAAATATATATATATATGTGTATATATATGTATATATATACACATATATATGTGTTTGTGTGAATGGGTATATGTGTATATATGCATGCATAGCTATATATCTATAGATAAATGGATAGTGTGTTTATATATTTCTATAGATATAACATTTAAGTTCATTCAGTCTTATTACCTTCTTAAATGAAAATCTGTTCCATATCATGTCTATTGTTTCCACTTCTACTTTTACCTACAAGTGCTTTTCAGGTGATCTGGCTCTTACACCAAGGTCTTTTAAAGCTCATTGTCTACTCAATTGCTTTAAAGATTTAAGTTAGGTGGTATAGGGAGAAAGAATTCTAACTTTGAAGGCATAGAACTTAGGTTCAAATTCTACTTATATGTGTGAACCAAGACAAGCAACACATTTATTGAGTCTCAATTTTCTTATCTGCAAAATAAGGAAATTGATCTTTAAAGTCTCATTCAGCTTTAGATCTATATCTTTTGAGAAGAAAAATCTTGCTCATAATCTTCTGATATCTCTATATATTATGTTTTGAAAATAAGCCTGTATATTAGAGGGATGACATTTCTCTTGGCTGCCATATGTTTTCTGCTTGGCAAGTATCATGCATCATAAAACATTAAAGCTGAAAGACCTTAAAGAACATATCATCCAACTCTCTCATTTTACAAAGATTGTAACTGAGGCCCAAAGAGTTGACTTAACTAGATACTTACTGAGTAGTAGAGCTGTGTATAAAAACATAAGGATCTTTTTTCTATTTGATTAAAATTATCTACCTAAAACCCAAAGTTATCATTATATGCAATGGGGAAAACACTAGGAACTTTCTTAACAAATATAGGAACAAAGATTGATGAATATGCAGGACATTGACACAAATACATGACTCAAAATTTACTCTTTAATATGTGGTGAAAAGATTTTTTTAAAAAGAGAATTATAAACTCTTAAGAACCACGTGAAAGAATCTTCCAAATTATTAATAGTAAGAGAAATGCAAATTGAAACAACCCTAAGGTTTCAATTCACATGAATGTAATAGAATACTACTATGACATAACAATCAATGGAAATGAAAGACATTAAATAATGCAATTTGGAGGAAGCTGAATCAGAAAAAATAAAGATGATGGTTGAAGGGAAAGGGCAATGGATATGTTGGGAAATAAAGATGTAAAAACCTAAGTTGTCAATGAAAAACTATTTAAAATTAATATTTATAGATGGCTTAACAATTATGTGATCTATTGTACCCTTTGCCCCCCATCTCTTATCTTTCATGCAAATACCTGATAAGGAGGTTCTTTTCTCTATATTTAGTTAGGCTGGTTCCCAGATAATGAGAATAATCTGTTGCCTGTCTGTTGCCAGGCCTATACTTATAGTCTCTCTAGCTTTGTTCTATGAGTATCCATATTTTTGTTTTTGCTCCAAAGATATGATGTCCAAGAACTCATCTTTATTTCCCACTGGGTATCCCATAGACATATCAAAGTCAACATGTTTAAAATAGAATTCAAATTTACAATCCTGAAATATCTATCATCGTCTAGCTCCACTACTTTTGTGGATAGTGGTACCATTTTTCCATGTGCTTAGGTTAAAAACTTCATAACTCAGAGGCCTGGAGAGACTTGCATGAACTGATGCTGAGTGAAATGAGCAGAACCAGGAGATCATTATACACGGCAACAACAATACTATATGACAATCAATTCTGATGGACATGGCTCTCTTCAACAATGAAATGTTTCAAACCACTTCCAATTGTTCAGTGAAGAAAGCCATATACACCCAGAGAGAGATGTGAAATGTGGACCACAACATAACATTCTCATACCCTTGATTGCTGTTTGCTTACATTGTGTTTCCTTTATCTGATATGTCTTCTGTGTAGATACGATTTTTCTTGCACAACAATGATAAGTTTGGAAATATGTATTCGATTTACCAAATATTTTAACATAATTAACACGTAGTGGATATCCTGCCATCTAGGGGAGGGGTGGGGAGTTGGGGGGGAAAATCTGTAACAGAAAGCTATGTAAGGGTTGAAAAATTACCCATACATATGTTTTGCAAATAAAATAAAATTAAAAAAAAACTTCATAACTCATAAACTCATCTTTTTTCTTCCTCATCTCCCATATCAAACTATTTGCCAAGACTTGAAAATCTTACTTCTGCAATAACTCTCATATCTGTTACTTTCTTTCTACTCAAACAGCTGCTATCCTAGCCAGGCTTTCATCTCCTTTTGCCTGAAATATTGAAATAGCACTTTAATTGGTTTCCCTCATTTAAGTCAATTCCTATGCCAAAGCCATCTTCCATACAAATGCCAAAGCAAAATTCTTTAAACACAGGTCTGACTGTTTTACTCCCTTTATCAATAAGCTACATTGGCTCTCAGATGCTTTTGGGATAAAATAAAACTCTTTCATTTTCTATTTAAAGCTTTTCATGTTCTGACTTTTCTAGGCTTATTCTATGTTATATCCTTTCATGCACTCTATGGTCTAGCCACACTGGTCTGTTATTTATTCCTGATTAATTACATTTTATCTCTTTCATCCCAGATTTTGTACAGGTTCTTTCTATATCTGGCATGTATTCACTTTTTTTTTTATCTCTAATGATTAGTCTCTAATTCCCTTCAAAACTAAATTCCAGGATCTCCTTCATGAGGTTTTTCTTGCTTTTTCCCTTCACCACACTTCTCTAACACACCTTCAAAATATTTTGGATTTTCCTTGATAGGTATTTGTACTTTTTAGTACTACACATATATGTTGTTTACCTGATGATTTCCGAGTTCCCTAAAAGCAAAACCTATTTTGTTTTTGTCTTTGCATCCTCAGAGTATACCACAGTGTTTGACACATGTGGCCCCTAATATATTTATGGGCTCATGGCATGGTGAAATATCAGATGAAAAAGTATGTGGAGACATTGTCTACTTAACTGGAAAAATATTCTAGGGAATCATTTCAGTACAATGCACTACTCTGAGTAATGCATTAATGAGCATTTAAATACTGAGTCTGCTTTTCTGTGTATCTGATTCATTTTGGTTAACAGGTATAAATTGGTATTTGCCAAATAAACTTCCCACATGCACAGTTTTTGTTTTTTACTATAGTCTGCCATTCTATTTTTGACTACAACATTAGGAACTCCCCCCTTATATCAACTACCAGTCCTACTAGCATCCTGACCTCTAGAGACATTAAGGGATCAGTCAAGGTTGTTGAACTAGATAGGAACAGAGCCAGGAGCTGCAATACAATCCCTTGAATGTAGTCCAATATTTTTTCCATGACACCATGGTTTGAAAGAATTTGAATGCCTCTTTGTGTTAATTAATAGAAATTTCTCTATCTTATATTTAATTTTCATTATATTTTTTCTCAATTACATGTAAACAAATTTTTAACTTTCATTTTAAAAACATTTTGAATTTCAAATTCTTTCTCTTTTCCCCTTCTTACTCCTTCATAAGGCAAGCAATGTGATATAGATTATACATGCGCAGTCATGCAAAACATTTCCATATAATAGAAATTTCTTGATCAATTAAATGTGCCAGAATGGATGGATGGATGGATGAGTGAATGAATCTTAAAATATTTATTAAATATTTACCATATGCTAAGCATTTTAATAAGAACTGGGGACACAAATATCATGAAACCAAAATCAGACAAAAGTTAGGAGCTTATACTCTAATAACCGAAGAAAATAAATATAAAGGACTGGTGGCTGGGATATGGAATGTTTGGAAAATGAGGTGATGGAATGAGGTATGTACATAGCAATAGGTAGATGGCCTGACAGTTGGGCTGGAGGACAAAGTAATGGTGAACCATCAATTGGGTCCCAGAACCAGCTAGATAGAATGAACAGAGTGGAATTTTTATATTTACTCAGTTACCAACTAATACAGCTGGGCCCTCAGGCAGGAACTCAAGGAAGAATTGTCTAATGGATTTCAAAGATCAACTTAAAGCCCATCTTCTTCTGGAGGCATTTTCCAGTCCTTGTTCCCCTTCAAGAGTAGGAGTGTATATTCTTGAAGTTCAGGTATGGAAAAGCAGGGCAGTGGCAGCATAGAGATGGCCTTGCATGGTCTAATTGCATCTGGTACTGGGGTGTCTTTTAGTATTCTGGGAGCTATTATTTCCTTTTTTTTATTTTAAGATCTATATTTCTGATGACAAACATAGTATTGGAGTTTAGGTCTAGAGAGACCCTTGAAATTGGCTTGAAGGAATAGTCATCATCATCGTAATACTCTTATAATTTGAATTAAATGCTTTTGGTGAATGATTAAAGGAATTGGAAAAGAGGAGGTTTATGTGAGCCATTAAGATCCATCTTCAAAAAACAGTCCATATAATTATAATTTTAGAATTTGGGCAGAATATAGAAATGATTTAGTTAAATCTGTCCATTCTGCAAATAGACAGAAACTTACTTAATTGACTTGCCCAAAGTCATATACAGAAACAGAACTAGGGACCCTTTCTTTGTTATTTGAGCCTTATTGTATGAAAGAGGAAGTAAATATAAGCCATTAAGCTCTCAAGTATGCTTTGTTTTTTCCTGTCCAGAATTAATGCTCATGTAATTGTTCCCTATCCTTCTTCCTCTATGTATGAACCATCCTTTAAGACCTAACTCAAATCTCATCTCTTATAACAAAATTTTCTGACTCACCTTTACTTGTTATTTTTCTGTGCCTTATACTATATATGTTGCTTTTTTATATTAAAGCAATATAAATTTTTTCATTGACCATATTATTATTTTTTTTTGTTTCATTCTGTACTGAGTTTTTCAGGCAGTCAGCCAATAAGCATTTCAATGTTGACTATGTACCAGGCAAGGTGCTAACTGGGAAAAAAAAAAAGGGAAAAAACAGTCCCCACCCTTGAAGAGTTCACAATGGAATGGGGGACACACATAAACAAATATGTATAAACATGCAATATGCAGAGTTGATCTGGGTATGAGAGGGATGCAATCACAGTTCTGTTTTTTAAAAAGTCCTTAATTAAAAAGATTCATTGCTTTGATTTTTCTTTCACTAAAATTGGTGAAGGTGATTGAATAAAAGAATGGACATGGAAGAAATATTCTTTGTTTTGAAGGGATAGTTGATATGGGAAATATATCCATTGCTTCACCTTTCCAGTTTCATAGCTTCATAGATATATAACTGAAATGGAGTTTAGAAATAGGTCATTTAGCATAACTGCCTAATTTTACAAAGAATAAAACTGAGTTACAAGCATATTAAGTAACTTGCCCAAGATCACACAGGGAATAAGTAACAGGTCTAAAACTCACATTCAAGTCCTCTAACTTCAAATCCAGATTTCTTTCTAATAAACCAAGCTGCTTCTAACCTGTCTCAATCTTGCCACCTTTAGAATAGTGGATAGAATATAATATTTAATCAGGAAGCTCTAGGGTCAAACCCTGCCTCAGATACTTACTAGCTGTATAGCACTGGGCAAATTGCTTAACTTCACTATACCTCAGTTTCCTCACCTGTATAACAATGAAATTACATTTGATGACCTCTAAAGACCTCCCTAATTGTAATCTTATATGCCTATGAGTTTATGAACCTATAATCCCTGAAACTTTACTTATTATCTTACTACTTGTACCATTTCTTAATCTACATCCCTTCTGATAGCAATAATTAATGAACATTTCTGAACTATGCCATGAAATCTTAGAACTGGTCTAGTGTTGATGAGTCATGGGAAAAATACTGTCACATTTGAAATGATGTAAAGGCATTGTTTGTACCATTAGGAGCTTTTTTTCTGGGATAGGGATACTCAAGGAGAAATCTGTTCAATATAAGTTTTTGATCCATTTCAGAGTGCCAGCTCATAAGAGGTAGCACAGGACAGATTAAGTAAGAGAGGTTGTTATCTCAGATTTTCCAGAATAGCTACACATCCTGTGGGAGGGCCTTATCCTGAAAACTTTCAAGCTCAGTTTGGCAGGCTCCAATCTTTTAGACAGCTGAGTTGGCAATCATCCAAATATTTAATAGCTGTCTTAAATGACCCTCCACACCTATACCTATTAATGTTTCTACTTGTTTCTCTTGGGGGAAGGGATCACCCAGCAACCAATTGTTGAAGATTCATACTGTGTTGGATGATCAGTGTCATTTTGAATGTGATGAAAATTTTTCTGAAACAACTTGATGAGAGCCTAATGATCCAGAACAAAGAACCGTAGCCCCTGGCAATCTCTGTAGCAGTCCCACAGTGTTCTTCTGGAGACAAGGGTACAAATTACTCTTAGTTCTGTTTTTCTGAAGGCTCCTCATCTTAAAATGGATGGCTGCCCCGAGGGACATAGCCAAGGCCTAATTTTTTCTTAGGAAGCCATGTTCCAAATTTTAATATTCTTTTAAAATTCTTATATATTCCCAGAGTAGTAGTTTGCATGATGTCTTTAAACTTACAGAACCAAGAAGCAAATATCAGAATTAAGAGTTTTTGTACTTTAATAGCCTAGATAGTTGTATCGAGGGGCAGAATAGTATGGTAGATAGAAATCTTGACTCAGAACCAGGAAGTCTGGGGATCAAGTTTCACTTTTGATATATTAGCTGTTTGATTCTAGGCAAGTCATTTAACCCCTGTGCTGTAGCCAATTCAATAAGATTACAAGACATAAAAAAGGTGCATGACTCATCTGCCTTTTCCCTCTGCCACTGAAGCCTTCTTCTACCATTTGTGAGTTTTTTCTAGAATTTCCATGTTGTACAAGGGCTCAAGAAAATAATTATTTATGTACTCCCACTTTCCCTTTTTAGCTCTCTTTTATTTGGTCTTTCTCAGTTATAATATAAACTTCATGAAAAAAGAGATTATCTTTTGTTTTTGCTTTTATGTGTATTCTAGACCCTGAGTGCAATACTTAATAAATAAATTAATAAAACTTAGTAAGTACTTAATAAATGCTTTAAGACTTGACCTGCAAATCTATGAGTCCCTCAATCTGAGAGATCTCAATACCAATAAAAACAGTACTGATAATATTAGATAATATTAATCAAGTAAAAAGCATTTATTTATATAAATGTAAATATTATTTAAATACAAATGTAGAGCTTTTAGGGATTTTTTTAGTGGTTACTTTTAAAAATTGGTTTAAGGAACTCTTAGTGAAGAATTTCTGTCAATACAGATTGACACCTTCTTTGAAAATCAAGCTGGGGGTGGGGCAAAGCGAAGATGGCGGAGAGGAAACATGTCTTTTTTTGAGCTCTCTGCAATGTCCCTCAAATTAACAGCACATCAAGCCTCTGAACTGGCTTTGGAGTGACAGAACCCACAAATATTTGGAGTGTAACAAATTTCCACCAGAAAATAATTTGGAAGATCTTCAGAAAAGATCTGTTTCAATTGGGCATGGAGGGAGGCAAGTCAAATGCAGGCAATGCAGAAACCCAGATTGGTGTGGCATCCTGTGCATCTGGGAATCTACTGGGAGGAATCTCCAGCAGTGTTGGCTACTCTGTCCTGGTTGCAAGCCAGAAGATCAGCAGATTAGCTATAAGACATCCAACACAAATACAAAAGGGAAATAGTGAGCCCTGAAAGCCCAGATTTTTGTGGGACTGAGCCACATCAACCCAGCCTTGGAAGATAAAGATAATCATCACTGACCCAGCACAGCCATTGTTGCTTGTAGGGAAGCTTGGGCAATCTCCCCGTTGCCTTAAAAGCAGATCTCAATCTTTTAAAAATGAGCAAAAAAGCAAAAAGAACTCTGATCACAGATAGTTTTATGGAGAAAGAGAAGAAGAGATTTTAAACCCTGAGGACACTAAAAGCAGATTGTCTCCAAATAAAGCCCCAAAGGATGATATGAATCGGTCCCCATTTCACAAGGATCTTTAGAAGAATTCAAAAAGGATCTTAAAAGAGAGTTAGAAGAAAAATGGGGAAAGGCAATGAGAACTTTGCAAGAGAAATTAAAAAAGGAAACACAGAAATTATCTGAAGAAAACTCCTTACAAAATAGATTTAGTGAAATGGGAAAAAGTATATAACTCCTTACAGAATAGATTTGACAAAATGGAGAAAGAAAACAACTCCTTGAAAAACGGAATTTGTGAAATGGGAAAAAAAATCCATAGAACAAAACATCTCATTTAAAAATTCAATTGGCCATATACAAAAGTAACTAAAAAAGGTAACTGGAGATAATAATTCACTAAAAATTAGAAATAAACAAATGGAAATGAATTACTCAATGAGATATC
The DNA here is from genome assembly GCA_023553655.1 of Myrmecobius fasciatus. Classification (NCBI taxonomy): domain Eukaryota; kingdom Metazoa; phylum Chordata; class Mammalia; order Dasyuromorphia; family Myrmecobiidae; genus Myrmecobius; species Myrmecobius fasciatus. The sequence continues at coordinate 55,257 of JAJPUD010008378.1, forward strand.
AAAAATCAGTCAAACAAAACCCCCAAATGAAAAAAAAAATAGAAGAAATAAAATACCTCACTGCAAAAAGCAACTAACCTGGAAAATTGATCTAGGAGAGAAAATCTAAGGATTATTGGACTTCCTGAAAACCATAATGAAAAAAGAGCCTAGACATTATCTTTCAGGAAATCATCAAGGAAAACTGCCTTGATGTCCTAGAATTAGAAGATAAAAGAGACATTGAAAGAATTCATCCATTACCTCCTGAAAGAGATCCCAAAATGAAAACTCCAAGGAATATCATTGCTAAATTTCAGAATTATCAGATCAAATAGAAAATATTGAAATCAGCCAGAAAGAAACAATTCAAATATTGAGGAGCCACAATCAGGATTACCCAGGACCTAGAAGCTTCCACATTGAAGGATCAAAGGGCTGGGAATTTGATATTCTGAAAGGCAAAGGAACTTGGATTACAGACAAGAATCAACTATACAGCTCAATTGAACATTATCTTTCAGGGAAGAATAGAACATTCAATGATAAAGGTGAATTTCATTTATTTCTGATGAAAAAACCAGAGCTGAACAAAAATTTTGATCTCTAAATCAAATTCTCAAGAGAAGCATAAAAAAGTAAAAAGGAAAGAACTCTTGAGAACTATATTTCTGTTGTGGGTATACTTAGAGAATGAAGGTATAATCTGATTTTACTGTGATAACATAAAAAAGAAACTAGAGGTGAAAAGGAGATTGTACTGGAAAGGGAGGAAAATGAAGGCAAAATGAGAGTAATTGCATCTCATGAAGAGGCAAAGAAGACTTATTATAATTGAGGAAAAGAAGGGAGTGGGATGAAGATTGTGTGAATCTTACTCTCATCAGATTTGGCTGAAAGATAATATTAGAAATATTGGGTTTCATAGAGAACTTGTCTCACCATATAGGGAAGTGGGAGGGAAAAGGGGAAAGGAAAGGTGGAGACTAATAGAGGGAAAACCAGATATAGTAGGGAAAACTATAAGGAAGGGAAAGCAGTATAGTAAAGGGGGAAAGTTGTTTGAGGGAGGTAGTGGTCAAAAGCAAAATACTGGGGAGGAGGGAAAGGGGTAAAAGGAAAGAGAAAAGCATAACTTGGGGTAAACAAGATAACAGGAAATACAAAATTAGTCATTTTAACTGTGAGTGTGAATGGGATGAACTCACACATAAAATGGAAGCAGACAGCAAACTGGATTAAAAGCCAGAATCCTACAATCTGTTGTTTACAAGAAATACATTTAAAGCAGAGTGATACATTTAGAGTAAAGGTTAAAGGCTGGAGCAGAATTTATCATCCTTCAGGTGAAGTTAAAAAAAAAAAAAGCATGAGTAGCAATTCTGATCTCAAATTAAGCAAAAGCAAAAATAGGTCTAATTAAAAGAGATAAGGAAGGAAACCATAGCTTGCTAAAGAGTACCATAGAAAATGAAGTAATATCAATACTAAAAATATATGCACCAAGTGGTATAGCATCCAAATTCCTAAAGAAGTTAAGAGAGCTACAAGAAGAAATAGATGGCAAAACTATAATAATGGGGGATCTCAACCTTGCTCTCTAAAAACTAGGTAAATAAAAACAAAAATAAATAAGAAAGAAGTTAAGAAGGTAAATAGAATTTTAGAAAAGTTACATATGATACATCTTTAGAGATAATTGAATGATGACAGAAAGGAGTACACTTTTTTCTTGGTGGTTCATGGAACCTATGCAAAAATTGACCACATATTAGGGCATAAAGACTTCAAAATCAAATCAGAAAGGCAGAATGGTAAATGCATTTTTTTCAGATCACAATGCAAGAAAAAATATATGCAATAAAAGGCCAGGGGAAAATAGACCAAAAATTAATTGGAAACTAAATATCTAATCCTAAAAAATGAATGGATGAAACAACAAATCATAGACACAATCAATAATTTCATCCAAGAGAGTGACAATAATGAGACAACATAACAAAATTTATGGGATGCAACCAAAATGATTATTAGGAGAAACTATATATCTAGATGCTTACTTGCATAAAATAGAGAAGGAGAAGATGAGTGAATTGGGCTTGCATCTAAAAAAATTAGAAAAAGAAAAATTAAAAATCCCCAATTAAATACCAAATTTGAATTTCTGAAAATAAAAGGGGAGATTAATAAAATTGAATGTAAGAAAACTATTGAATTAATAAATAAAACTAAGAATTAGATTTATGAAAAAAAACACAACAAAATACATAAACCTTTAATTAATTTGATTAGACAAAGGAAAGAAGGAAATCAAATCGTTAGTCTCAAAAATAAAAAAGGGAGAAATTTCCACCAATGAAGAGGAAATTAGAGCAATAATTATGAGTTATTTATTTAAAACAATCAGGAAGCATAATATGTAATGGGGACAAATTAGAACATTCTCAATAAGATCAGAGGTGAAACAATGTTGTCCACTATCACCATGAAAATTCAATATTGTATTAGAAATGTTAGCTTTGGCAATAAGAGAAGAAAAATAGTCCAACGGAATTAAGTAATGAGGAAACCAAACTATCACTCTGCAGATGATATGATGGTATATTTAGAGAACTCTAGAGAATCAACTAAAAAAACTATTGGAAACAATTTACAACTTTAGCAAAGTTGCACGATACAAAGTAAATCCACATAAATCATCAGCATTTTTATATGTTACAAAGTCCAGCAGCGAGAAATACAAAGAGAAATTTCATTTAAAATTACTGTTTATAATATAAAATATTTGGGAGTCTATCTACCAAAGCAAAGTCAGGAACTATAAAAACACAACTACAAAACAATTTCCACACAAAGAAAGTCAGATCTAATCAACTGAAAAAATATCAAGTGCTCATGGGTAGGCTGAAAAAATATAATAAAAATGACAATACTACCTAAGTTAATCTACCTATATTATACCATACCAATCAAACTCCCAAGAAATTATTTTATGGATCTAGAAAAAATAATAACAAAGTTCATATGGAAGAACAAAAAGTCCAGAATATCAACAGAATTAATGAAAAAAATGCCAATGAAGGTGGCTTAGCTATGCCAGACCTAAAACTTTATCACAAAGCAGCAGTTATTAAAACCATTTGGTACTGTCTAAGAAATAGAGTAGTCAATCAGTGGAATATGTTAGGTTCACAAGACAAAATATTCAAGGACTATAGTAATCTAATGTTTGACAAACCCAAAGCTTTTGGGATTAGAATTTACTATTTGACAAAAACTGCTGAGCAGAAACTACTATGGCAGAAACTAGGTACTGATCCAAACCTAACACCATATACAAAGGTAAGGTCAAAATGGGTTCATGATTTAGAAATACAGAGTAATATTACAGGCAAATTAGAAGAACATAGAATATTTTATCTCTCAGATTTGTGGAGAAAGAAGGAATTTGTGACCAAAAAAAGAATTGAAGCTCATTATTGAACATAATATAGATAATTTTGTTTATATTAAGTTTAAAAGTTTTTGCACAAGCAAAACTAATGCAGACAAGAGTAGAAGGGAAACAATAAATTAGGAAAACATTTTTATACTCAAAGGTTCTGGATAAAGGCCTCATTTCTAAAATATATAGAGAATTGACTCAAATTTATGAGAATTCAAGCCATTCTTCAATTGACAAATGGTCAAAGGATATGAACAGACAATTTTCAGATGAAGAAATTAAAACCATTTCTAGTCATATAGAAAGGTGCTCTAAACCACTATTGATCAGAGAAATGCAAATTAAGACAATTCTGAGGTACCACTACACACCTTTCAGATTAGCTAAAATGACAGGAAAAGATAATGACGGGTGTTGGAGGGCATGTGGGAAAACTGGGACACTGATACATTGTTGGTGGAACTGTGAATGGATCCAATCATTCTGGAAAGCAGTTTGGAACTATGCACAAAGGATTATCAAACTGTACGTACCCTTTGATCCATTAGTATTTCTTCTGGGCTTATATCCCAAAGAGATCTTAAAGTAGGGAAAGGGACCCACATGTGCAAAAATGTGTGTGGCAGCCCTTTTTCTAGTGGCAAGAAACTGGAAACTGAAGGGATGCCCATCAATTGGAGAATGGCTGAATAAACTATGTTATATGAATGTCATGGAATATTATTGTTCTGTAAGAAATAACCAACAGGATGATTTTAGAGAGGCCTGGAGAGACTTGCATGAACTCATGGTAAGTGAAATGAGCAGAACCAGAGATCATTGTACATGGCAACAGCAAGATTATACAATGATCATTTCTGATGAACGTGGCTCTTCTCAATAATGAGATGATTCAAGCTAGTTCTAATAAAAATCTTATGATGATGAGAGCCATCTACACCCAAGGACTATGGGAACTAAGGATGAATCACAACATAGATTTTTACTCCTTTTGTTGTTAATTGCTTGAATTTTATTTTCATTCTCATTTTTTTCCTTTTTGATCTGATTTTTCTTGTACAGCAAGATAATTGTATAAACATGTATACCTGTATTGGATTTTCATATATATTTATCATGTTTAACATATATTGAATTACTTGCCATCCAGAAGAGGAGGTGGGGGAAAGGGGAAAAATTAGGGCACAAGGTTTTGCAAGGGTCAATATTGAAAAATTATCCTTGCATATGTTTTGAAAATAAAAAGCCTTAATTTAAAAAAAAAGGAAGAACATCAGTCTGGTAAATCATTGAAAAGTTGTGTGACTTGCCTAGGTCATATATCCAATATATATCAAAGAGTTTCTCTGGCTCTGAAGGAAGCTTTCTATTTTCTAAGCCATGCCACTTTTCAAAATATAAAGATAAGACTCTGAATAACTTGAATTTAAGTACACTTTTCCTCTTATAAGCTCTCCCCACATTACAGTTTCTTCCTATCTTCTACTGCCAAAATAATATCTCTAAAACACAATTTTGACCATGTCTCTCTCACCCCATCCACCTCAACACTAACTCATTAAAAAATTTTCAGGAATTTCCCATTCCCTTTACAATAAAATACAATGAATTCAGTCCAATATTTAAAGTCCTTTATGATGTAGCTCTTAGTCTGATTTCATATACTCCCTCACATACTCTCTGCTCTAGTCACCCAGGTTATCTCTCATCCTCTTGCCTGTGCACAAGTAAATAAATGCTCATGTTCTCTAACGAAGGGTAAGTAAACCACCAGGGCAGCAATTTCCAAACCTTGCCTAAGGCACACAAATGCCTTATCCAAATGCTGTTCTAGCTTCTCATCTTTGAGCTAGCCTTCTATGTTTTCTCTTGCTAAAATGGCTAGCGAAGAAATTTCCTAAAAACAGCACTCATGGGGTATTATCAGGGTAAAGACTGACATACTTTCCCTTGTGCCATGAGCCCCCATACAGATCATGCACTTTCTTCCTCTAGTAGTGCTAAGATTCAGGTTGTATTGGCAGTGTTGCCTTTTGTGTTATGGATTGCTGTCGAGACTATGGATTTAATTTTACTAAGTTTAGTTTACTAAGTTACTAAGTTTAACAAGGCATGTCTCTTAAAGCCTCAGTTGTTTGATCTAAAATATTTGTGAACTTAGATTTTAAAAATCCTTGCATCTATGAAGCTTCCACTGTATCAGCAATTGAATTTTGTGTATTTCTGAGCTGTATAAGAATATGAATTAAAGGTATTTCTATCAGCCCTTTTTGTAGTAGTAAGAAATTGCAAATTGAGTGGATGCCCATAAGTTAGGGGATGGCTAAATAACTTATTGTATACGAATGTAATGGAATATTGTTGTCCTATAAGCAATGATGAGGAGGCTGATTTCAGAAAAACCTGGGAATGACTTACATGAGCTGATGCTGAGGGAAGCAAGCAGAAACAAGAGAACATTGTACACAGTAACAAGAAAATTATATGATGATCACCTATGATGGACTGGGCAGAATCCAATTACAGTGTAATGATTCAAGGCAATTCCAATAGATTTGAGATGTAAATGCTATCTGCATCCACAGAAAGAACTATGGAGACTAAAAATGGGCCAAAGGATAATATTTTCACTTTTTTGTTGTTTGTTTGTTTTCTCATATTTTTTTCTCTCTTGGTCTGATTTTTCTAGCACTACATGACAAATGTTGATTTTTTTTAAATTACTTAACCTATATCAGATTATTTGCTGTCTTGGGGAGGGAAGAAAGAATGGGGGGAAGAGAGAAAAATTTAGAACACAAAGCCTTACAAAAATGAATGCTGAAAACTGTCTTTATATGTATTTGGAAAATAAAATACTTTTGAAGCATTTAAAAAAAGAATATCAATTAAAGGAAGCTTCTATTCAATAATATTCCTAGATCTTAAATCACTATTTTATATATATATATATATATATATATATATATATATATGCATGTATATTGCAGGGAAATCCATCAACCATTTAATTAGTAAGCTTTTACTAAACATTTATTATGTGCCAGATACTATATGAAACACTAGGACTTCAAGGCAAAATGGAAATAGCTCTGTCCTCATGGAGCTTACATTATCTCAAAGAAAGTAATTTGATCTTCCCTTATCAGCTCACTTGCAGTTTTCATCTCTCACTATTTATAGGTTGTTTTTATAAACTATACCTATGGTTTCTCCTCTCTTTTTTTGGAATTGATAATTTTCCTCTATTCTTTTCTCTTTCACCCCCCCCATTACCTGCGTCTAGTATCCATTTTCCTTACATTATCTACCTAATAAGCCTTTATGAGTTCATCAATAGAATTTTCTTGAGAGCCTCCTATCAATACAACTGAAAGAATCATAGGATATTAAGCTAGCAGAAACTATAAAAGGACAGTCTCTGCCATTAAAAAATCTTACAATTTGGTTGGGAAGACATGATTAATGTCCATGAAACAATCAGAGACTGATGTCAGACAATTTAAAATCAACTGCTAATTTATATAGAGAGGCAACCAGTGACAATAAATAAAGGGCCAATGTTGGAGTTGGGATAACTTTCAAATTCTATTGCAGATATGCTTCTATGCCAATTCACATAATCTCTCAGCACCATTGATAATTAATTGTCTAAAACTATAAAGTGTAGGACAGTTGCCCATGTGCTTTAGTAGGAATTTTTCTCCCCAGAGAATTCTCTACACTAATGAAATCATAGATCTGGACAAAAATCTATATACCACAACACTAGTAGATAACAAATTCATTCAATTTCATTGACATTTCTGAATTTGGCATCAGAAAATACATCTTAAAACTCCAAGAAACTTCTATTTGTATTGAATATAGATATCTTTTACTTTGAACTAATGTATTTTCTGGTAAAAGAATCATTTCAGATGGATCACATCAGTTATAGTTTTGGTAGATACTGACTCAAAAAATAATTCAACTTTGGGGTGGGCATCTCTTTAAGAGAGAGGCCCAGGGGCTACACATTCAAAAACAATTACATCTGCTATGTACAGTATTACAGAATCATAAAAACATAGAATGTCAAAGGTGGAAGGAATCTGAAAGATAATTTTGGTCCACAATTGCAAACTAACACCCAAGGAGAAAATCTAAACTGCTTGTCTGTTTGTTTGTTTTGATTCCCCAAACATATTAAAATATAATAAAACCTCATTTTTCAAATGTAAAAAATGTTCCACAATGTAACTACAAAAATAGGAACAGACTGGTATGCTGGATTTAGTCCTCAGTATAGTTTGCTGAAACCTTGATTTAACTCACACAATTTTCAAATGAAGAACTAAAACTCAAATAGATTTGGAAGGAGTGAAGCCACAGAAGAAATTGAAGGATGGGTTATTCTGGCCAGGAAGAAGAACTTTAAAATTCTATTTCATGAAGATCAAATAGTTATAGGTGATTTTACACAAACAAATGTGCCCCCCTCTTATAGGTGGCAAGAAGATAGAGATTATAGAAGTTGAGACATTTGATGAGTTAACTGGGAGGTCATATATACTGTAGACCTTAAATACTTGAGAAAGGTTTGGGGGCTGATGAAAGAGAAAACAAAATTTTGATAAAATGATGAAGATGAACACAAGAAACCTGAAACAAGGAGCGCTTGGTAAGTGATGGTATCAGAAGGAGGACTTAAAAGTGACCCTGTGGAACAAGTAATAATGCATTACATTTTTGAACCTAATGCTTTGGGAAGTATGAGAAAAGTAGCACTTAGAATAGGAGAAGATGAATGGAGATGTGATGTCTTCTAGTAAAAGACAGATTTAGATGAATGCAAGATAAAAGAAGCTGTATGAGAAGAAGAGCTCTAAGCTAAGGAGAATATTGTTAATTATAGAACATGGTGTTTAGGGGGCAAAATGAAAATGGAGGACCATCAGAAAAGTATAACTGAGGTGAATAAGAAATACTATCAGAGGAAATCTATTTTCCTTGACAATTCTGAATCACAAGAAGTCAATGAGGAGAATTGTATTCACTATAGAAAAGCAACATTTTTTTAACTCTTCCTCATAAAGAATAACAGTTCTACCTTGCATTCACACTGATGAAAATGGAGAGCTAAGCCACTTTTCAGTTTCTTGTTCTTCTTAATGGCTGAGTTTCTGAACCTGGGCTGCATTCAGTTGAATAAAGATCTGGTGTCTGGTACTTCAGTGATTACACTGGAGTAGGACATCCCCCTTTCCAAGCAGTCCCATTTAAGTACCCTCCTATTTTTCCAATAGCTTCCATACCAATTATACCACTATCTCTGTGAACCAGTCATAGTGAAGAATTTTTTGCAGTACCAAAAAGGAAAGATCAAGAGATTAATTTTCATTCTTCTCCAGTTGAAGGTATCTAATTCCCACAGGCATTGTGCAGATGCTTTTGTTAGGTCAAAGTTCCAGACCAACTTTGTGTGGATTTTAGAGCACTGAGCCTTAGTATCTAATCTACTTTTGTTTCTTTGGAGGTCAAGAGACCTTTCCTCGGTGTTGTCTGATGCTATGATCCCCTGGACAGAGAGATTCCTAATACATACATTTGTTCTGTGAACAAATTTAGGCCACTACATTCCACTGAAGGGAAAGAAGGGGGAGGTCTCAGAAATTCCCTTTCCTAATTAGAAGGGTCACATAGCTACCAAATGATTTTTCTTCCTCTTAAACTTGCTATTCACTGCAGGCCCTTTGGTGGCTCACCATTCTCATTTATTGCACTGCTCTAGCTGCAACCAATTAGTCTTATATATACATATATATACATATATATGTATATATATATATATATATACATCTTATACTAAGATAAAAAAATTGTCACAGAATTTTATTTCAAATGTCTTTGCCAGTCATTGCAGATCATGGTGGGTAGGAGAGAGGAGATTGTTAGTTTTCTTCTAAAATGTACCTAATGAATATGTAAATTGAGCTATCTTTATTCATAACCTGACAAGATTCAGACATGAGATAATAGTCCCCCAAACATTACATGATCTCTAATTTTTAAATGGTCTAATATCTCACAACCTCAAAAATTAGAAAACAAGCATGAGAAAAGCCAAGTTTTTTTCTTCCCCTACATAGTTTTATTTTTCCCCCTCTTCTCAATGAAAGCATTTTATATGCTTGTCAGTTTTTTCTTCATATGCATAAGCCTGGAACTAGTCATGATCTATTTTTCCTCTCCTTTACTATCTCATACATTCAGTTATGTGTACAGTGTTCCATTCATTAAAAGGAGAAAACATGATTGCTAGCCTTTCATAATTAACTCCCTGACAGATGCTATTTTCTCAATGGTAGTACTTTCTTTTAAACCCAGGTCATAGGTTGCTTAGAAGCTTAGGCAAAAAGTATTCTTGAGTTTTAGGATGTGAAGACAAGAAACAGCTTACTAATGAATAGCCTGAATGGAGGTCATGATGGGACAATAAGATATACAATGCAATTTGGCTTTTTGGTTATTCCTGCCTTCAGTTGTGTGACTGAAGCAATGTCTCCTGCAAATATAATCTGAAGTTTATTCTCAAAATCATAAACTTCCAAATTATGAATGGCCATATTCTTTTTTTCTAACAATGTTCTTTTTTATTTATTTTTTTTGGGGGGAAGCTTTTTGTTTTCAAAACATATGCAAGGATAATTTTTCACCATTGGCCCCTGCAAAACCTTCTGTTACAATTTTCCCCCATTTTTCCCACCCCCTCCCCTAGATGACAAGTAATCCAATATATATTAAACATGGTAAAATATATGTAAATCCAATATAGGCATACATATTTATACAATTATCTTGCTACACAAAAAGAATCAGATCAAAAAGGAAAAAAATGAAAAAGAAAATAAAATTCAAGCAAACAACAACAAAAGAAGTGAAAATGTTATGTTGTGATCCAAACTCAGTTCCCACAGTGCTCTCTGTGGGTGTAGATGCTCCTCATCATCACGAGATTATTGAAACTGGCCTGAATCATCTCATTGTTGAGAAATGCCACATCTATCAGAATTGATCATTGTATAATCTTGCCATTGCCGTGTACAATGAAATCCTGGTTCTGCTCATTTCATTTAGCATCAGTTCATATAACTCTCTCTACATCTCTCAAAAATCATCGTGTTGATCATTTCTTACAGAACAATAATATTCCATAATATTCATATACCATAATTTATTCAGCCATTCTCCAATTGTTGGGCATCCATTCAGTTTCCAGTTTCTTGCCACTACAAAAGAGCTGCCATAAATATTTTTGCACATGTGAGTCCCTTTCCCTCCTTTAAGATCTCTTTGGGATATAAGCCCAGTAGAAACACTGCTGAATGAAAGGGTATGCACAGTTTGATAACTTTTTGAGCATAGTTCCAAATTGCTGTTCAGAATGGTTGGATCAGTTCACAGTTCCACCAACAATGTTTCAATGTCCCAGTTTTCCTACATCCTTTCCAGCATTCCTCATTATCTTTTCCTGTCATCTTAGCCAATCTGAAAGGTGTGTAGGGATAACTCAGAGTTGTCTTAATTTGCATTTCTCTGATCAAGAGTGATTTAGAGCACCTCTTCATATGACTAGAAAGCTTTAATTTCTTCATCTGAAAATTGTCTGTTCATATCTTTTGACCATTTATCAATTGGAGAATGGCTTGAATTCTTGCAAATTTGAGTTGGTTGTCTATGTATTTTAGAAATGAGGGAATGGCCATATTCTAAAGTCAGGCAGCCCCTGGATAGGAGTTCTAGGATGCAGTTGTGTTTTTGATTCCACAAAATATCATCAGCTATTTTCTATTAATGTCATGTTTGAGCAGAAATAAAAACCTACTAGCTGTGTGTTTATTTCCCTTTAAATGTATTATTTGAAATTAGATTTCATAGACTTTATTTTTATTACATTTAGTTCATAATGTAGTGAGTAGTGTAAGGGCCTTTTCGGTTCTGGAATATACTTCCTTCTTATTTCTGCCTCATAGAATTCTTTTCTTTCTTTAAGACACAGCTTTGTATGAAACCTGCCCATATCTTCCACCTGTTAGTGTTATCTTCCCAAACAATACACATACCTATAATGTATATAATATGTATAATCTTAAAAGCATTTTTTGTACCTCTGAATACTTCCTTCCCAAGATATCTTTTTTTTTTATTTTAAATTTTTATTTTATTTGCATAACATATGTGTGGGTAATTCTTCAACAATAACCCTTACATAGCTTTCCGTTACAAATTTTCCCCCCAACTCCCCACCCCTCCCCTAGATGGCAGGATATCCACTACATGTTAATTATGTTAAAATATTGGCAAATCGAATATATGTATACATATTTCCAAACTTATCATTGGTGTGTAAGAAAAATCTTATCTACACAAACGATATATCAGATAAAGGAAACACAATGTAAGCAAACATCAATCAAGGAGTATGAGAATGTTATGTTGTGGTCCACATTTCACATCCCTCTCTCTGGGTGTCTATGGCTTTCTTCAGTGAACAATTGGAGGTGGTTTGAAACATTTCATTGTTGAAGAGAGCCATGTCCATCAGAATTGATCGTCATATAGTACTGTTGTTGCCGTGTATAATGATCTCCTGGTTCTGCTCATTTCACTCAGCATCAGTTCATGTAAGTCTCTCCAGGCCTCTCTGAAATCATCTTGCTGGTCATTTCTTACAGAACAATAATATTCCATAATGTTCATATACCATAATTTATTCAGCCATTCTCCAATTGAAGGGCATCTATTCAATTTCCAGTTTCTAGCCACTACAAAAAGGGCTGCCACAAACATTCTTGCACATGTGGGGCCCTTTCCTTCTTTTATGATTTCTTTGGGGT
>JAJPUD010008379.1:0-23281 GCA_023553655.1 Myrmecobius fasciatus
ATAAATCCTACTTGGTCATGATGTATTATCCTGGGGATGACTTTCTGTAATCTTGTTGCTAAAATCTTATTTAAAATTTTTGCATCAATATTCATTAGGGAAATGGGTCTATAGTTTTCTTTCTCAGTTTTCTCCCTACCTGGTTTAGCTATCAGCACCATATCTGTGTCATAGAAGGAATTTGGTAGTACACCTTCTTTCCCTATTTTTTCAAATAGTTTATATAGTATTGGGATTAATTGTTCTTTGAATGTTTGGTAAAATTCACATGTAAATCCATCTGGCCCTGGAGATTTTTCTTAGGGAGTTGGTTAATAGCTTGTTCTATTTCTTTTTCCGAAATAGGGCTATTTAAATAATTTATTTCCTCTTCTGTTAATCTGGGCAATCTATATTTTTGTAGATATTCCTCCATTTCATTTACATTATCAAATTTATTGGCATAAAGTTGGGCAAAGAAACTCCTAATTATTACTCTAATTTCCTCTTCATTGGAGGAAAGTTCTCCCTTATCATTTTTGAGACTAATAATTTGATTTTTCTCTTTCCTTTTCTAATCAAATTAACTAAAGGCTTATCTATTTTGTTGTTTTTTTCATAAAACCAACTCTTACTTTTATTTATTAATTCAATAGTTTTCTTATTTTCAATTTTATTGATCTCCCCTTTAATTTTCAGAATTTCCAATTTGGTATTTAATTGAGGGTTTTTAATTTGGTCTTTTTCTAGCTTTTTTAATTGTAAGCCCAGTTCATTGATCTTCTCTTTCTCTGTTTTACGCAAGTAAGCATCTAGAGATATAAAATTACCCCTTATAACCACTTTAGCCGTGTCCCACAAATTTTGGCATGTTGTCTCATTGTTGTCATTCTCCTGGATGAAATTTTCGATTGTTTCTATAATTTGCTCTTTCACCCATTCGTTCTTCAGGATTAGATTATTTAATTTCCAAATAACTTGTGGTCTATTTTCTCCTGGCCTTATATTACATGTGAGTTTTATTGCATCATGATCTGAGAAGGATGCATTTACTATTTCTGCTTTTCTGCATTTGATTTTGAGGTTTTTATGCCCTAACACATGATCAATTTTTGTATAAGTTCCATGAACCCCTGAGAAAAAAGTATACTCTCTTCTATCACCAATCAATTTCCTCCAGAGATCTATCATACCTAACTTTTCTAGCCTTTTGTTAATCTCCCTAACTTCTTTCTTATTTATTTTGTGATTTGATTTATCTAATTCTGAGAGAGCAAGGTTGAGATCCCCCACTAGTATAGTATTACTGTCTATTTCTCCTTGCATCTCTGTTAGTTTCTCCTCTAGGAATTTGGATGCTATACCACTTGGTGCATATATGTTAAGAATTGATACTGCTTCATTGTCTATGGAACCCTTTATTAAGATATAGTTTCCTTCCTTATCTCTTTTAATTAGATCTATTTTTGTTTTTACTTGATCCGAAATAAGGATTGCTACCCCTGCCTTTCTTTGTTCACCGGAAGCTTAGAAGATTCTGCTCCAGCCCTTTACCTTCACTCTGTATGTATCTCTATGCTTTAGATGTGTTTCTTGTAAACAACATATTGTAGGATTTTGGCTTTTAATCCAGTCCGCTACCCGCTTCCGTTTTATGGGATAGTTCATCCCATTCACATTCACAGTTAAAATAACTATATCTGTATTCCCTGCCATCTTATTTACCCAGAGTTATGATTTTCTCTTCCCTTTCCCCTCTCTCCCTTCCCACTTCCCCAGTACTTTGCTCTTGATGACCACCTCCCACCAATAATCCTCCTCCCTTTAGAGTCCCTCCCTCCCCTTTATACCTTTCCCCTAATCCTTCTATTAGTTTATCCCTTTCCTTTTCTCCCCTCCCTCGTACCTTCCCACAAGGAGGGTCAGGCCTTTCTTTGAAGCCAAATGTGTCTGATATCCTCTCTTAGAGTCCAATCTAATGAGAGTAAGGTTTACACAATACTCATTTCCCTCCCTTCTTTCCCTCAATTATATTAGATCTTCTCTGTCTCTTTATGAGATTTTGCCTTATTTTACCTCCTTTATTTTTACTTTATTTTGCCTCCTTTCTCCCCTCCCCCCTTTTTCTTTTTCAGTATGGTATCCCTTCCACCTCTAATTTCTTTTCCATTATTATCAAAGAAAAATCAAATTATACTGCCATTCTTTAAAGGATACCTATAGTAGAAATATAGTTCTCAAGAGTTTTCCTTTTTACCTTTTTATACTTCTCTTGAGTTCTCTATTTGAAGGTCAATTTTTTTGTTCAGATCAGGTCTTTTCATTAGAAATAGGTGAAATTCTCCTGTATCATTGAATGACCATCTTCTTCCCTGGAAGATGATGCTCATTCTAGCTGGATAACTTATTCTTGGCTGTAATCCAAGTTCTTTTGCCTTTTGGAATATCTGATTCCAGGCCCTTCAATACTTTAAAGTGGAAGCTGACAGATCCTGTGTAATTCTAATGACAGTTCCTCGGTATTTGAACTGTTTCTTTCTAGCTGCTCGCAATATCTTTTCCTTGGTGCGATAGTCCTGAAATTTGGCCACGATATTCCTTGGGGTTTTAATTTTGGGGTCTCTTTCTGGAGGTGATCGGTGAATTCTTTCAATGCCAATTTTGCCTTCTGATTCTAAAACATCAGGGCAATTCTCTTTCATGATTTCCTGGAAGATAGCATCCAGGTTCTTTTTTTCATCGTGGCTTTTAGGGAGTCCGATAATCCTTAAATTGTCTCTCCTGGATCTGTTTTCCAAGTTAGTTGTTTTTCCTAGGAGATATTTCATGTTTTCTTCTATTTTTTCATTTTTTTGTTTTTGTTTGACTGATTCTTGAAGTCTTATTGAGTCATTTACTTCTATTTGTTCAATTTTAATTTTTAAAGTATTATTTCCTTCAGTTATCTTTTTTAGCTCCTTTTGTAGCTGGCCAGTTGAATTTCTTGATTAAATGCATTCTTTTTCCATTTTTCCAGTTTTATTTTTCAGTGAATTGTTGTCTTTTTCCAATTCACCAGTCCTATTTTCCAGTTTTTGATATTTCTGTTGCACTGATCTCAATTTATTTCCCCATTCTTCTTCTAGCTCTCTTTTGAGATTCTTAATGCAATCTTCCAGGTAAGCCTTCTGAAAGGGAGACCAACTTAAGTCTGCCTTTGTGGCTTCATCTGGGATTGTTTTCATAATGTCAGGATCTGGGGACTGTTCTATTTTTTCTCCATAAAAGCTTTCTATGGTGAGAGCTCTCTTCTTCTTGCTCATGATTTAAAGTTGGGATATTGGTCAAAAGCAGAGAACACTGCAACAATTTGTATTTGCGTTGGGGCAGTTTGCTGAGTTGACTTCCGGTCTGAGGCTGGTCGGGCTAGATTTGCACTAGGACCACGTTTTCAGCTGCTCTTGATCCACCCTTTACCAAAGGCAGATCTGCCAAAGCACCTGCCCGCAAGCAGAGCAAAGTGGC
The DNA here is from genome assembly GCA_023553655.1 of Myrmecobius fasciatus. Lineage (NCBI taxonomy): Eukaryota > Metazoa > Chordata > Mammalia > Dasyuromorphia > Myrmecobiidae > Myrmecobius > Myrmecobius fasciatus. The sequence goes on from JAJPUD010008379.1 coordinate 3,484, forward strand.
CCAGGCGTCTCCCAGGGGCTTCCTGGGTGCCTCAAATCCGCCCCTCTATTGCAGCCCTGACTTCTGCCCCGGCTGGAGTCTGATGGCAACCAGCGGCCGATTTCCCCTGAGGCTAACCTTCTCTGGAGTTATTTCAAAGTAGATTTTTGATAGAAGTGCGTTGTAGTCCAAATGTTTGGCGGAGCCCTCACTCCAAAACCAGTTCGAAGGCTCACTTTGTCTGGGTTTGAGGGAAGATCTCAGGAGTTCACAGAAAGCTGTTTGCAGTTTGCCATCTTGGCTCCGCCCCCTCCCTGAAAATGTAGTTTAACTGAAATATATACATGTGATAGAAATGGTTTGTTTCTTTTAATATTAAATTGTCCTGTAGAACTCTTGGTATTTGCTCTGTTGAGGGGTGTTTTCAGCAAAATGGATCGATTAGAGACAAGGGGCCAAAATGATCTGTTGGTGCAAAACTGAACTGGATGTCGTATACTAATAAAGGTTGTCATCTGCTTTCCCCCCAGCATTCTGGGCCCAGACTGGAAAGAAGTCCGTCAATATATAGATATGTTAAAATAACTAAAAAAACTGCAGTAATCCTAGCTATTGCCAATCAACTGTTATTTTATTTCTGCCAAATATGTTTCATACTTGATAATACCAGGTTTGGCTTAAGTGACTATTTTAAATCTTCTGGGAACCATGATTTTGAACTTGGGTACATTCAAATGGTCAATTACCATGTTTCATAGAAGTTGCTTCTGTAACAAACCCCTCACATTTCCATAAGTACAGCATGAGATCACAGAGCAGAACAAATGAATTTATGTTAATACAAAGAGTTTTAGACTTAAAAACATTCATACTGTCAATCTCTGGCTGTCTGCCCCCTTGATACATTATTAAACAAGGAAAAATCCTACCATTATCTGAAAAACGTGTGTACTGACCAAAGAATGAAAGGTTCTATTGGTAATAACCATTTCAAACTCTCTTTTGGCCAATCCCAGTTCTTGGATATCACTTACACATGCAAAGTCTTGGAGCTTGAAAGATATCTAGAACTTCCAAGGTCAGTAAGGCCATGGCTATTGTACAAATGAGGGGAGAGAAGCCCAGAATCTCTGAGTACGTTGCTCAGCATCATACATCAAATTAATCTAATGTCTGAGAGTAGAACCCAAGTTTCCTAGTGTACAGTTGAGTATTATTTCCATTTCACCAAACTCTTTTTTCAAAGACAATTTCCCCCTAAGGTAAACTGTTGAAGTTCCATTGTGCCCTCCCCTCTCACCCATGTATTTTTCTCAGGATTTTTTGCATATATATATTAGCTGAGGCAATTGGGGTTAAGTGAGCAATTGGGGTTAAGTGACTTGCCCAGGTTCACACAGCTAGGAAGTGTTAAGTGTCTGAGATTAGATTTGAATCCAGGTCCTCTGACTTCAGAGCTGCTACTCTTTCCATGGTGCCATCTAGCTGCCCCTTTTTATATTTTTAAGATTAGAATAACACACAAAATACTCTCCTCTGAATAATTGGACAGGCAATGTATAAATTACTGAGAAGTCTGAATTTATAGTCTATTTTAAAAGGAAATATTATTTTATCACTTCTAGGTTCTCATATGTATCCTTAAAGGTAAATCTACAGGTAATGGTAATTGGGGCAGTTATCAGGGCCAGAAGGAAAAGTCCTTCCCTGGGGGAAGAACAAATGGAATCTGAATTTGGGCAAGAATGAATCCAAAGACTAGGCCAGATTGGGGTCTAGTTCGATCAATATTGAGATCTCTTTGAAGAACAGAAATAGAAGCTAGAAATTGATGGTAAGCTATATATACTATATGCATATGATCTGAGTGTATATGATATATATTCATTTACAATTTTAGCCTTTCCTTGTATTCCCACTACTTGGCACAGTGCCTAGAACATTGGTGTCTGACATACTTATTGACTTGCCGTGAATATGTAATCATGTATATAATTTACTGCATACAAATATGTATGTGAAAATTAACATTAAGTGGAACAAGGTAAAATAAGTATGTTTATTAAGAGAATAGACTTTAGAACTTTTTGACAAGTTTAAAGACTTTTCAATATGACTTTTTGCATTAATCATTTGGTTTACACAATTTTGGACTGAGTTCACAAGATTTTTGACACTTCCTTTAATGCTTCATGAAACCGTTCTTTGATCTCAGTGGATGTTAAGTGATACCAGCTAATTTTTCCATGTCTCGTTGTGATCCTAATCCATAGGTGTTCAATGGAGATTAAATCAGGTGAGTTCCCAAAGCAGTGAAATATGATTCTCTCCATCCCTTGGATAAGAGCTCTCTTTCCCCCTCTTAATCATACATGGAGCAAGGCTGTCACGCAGAATGCTTTCTCTTTCTAGGATTTTAGAGTATTTTATAACAATGCTGTTTCTCAGTATTTGTTGTTGTTGCTCAGTCGTGTCCAATTTTTTGTGACTCCATCTGCTGTTTTCTTGGTAGAGATGCTGGAGTCCTTCACCATTTTCTTTTCAAGTACATTTTTACAGATAAGGAAACCAAGGCAAACAGGGTTAAGTGACATGCTCAGGGTTATACAGCTAGGAAGTGCCTGAGGCCAGATTTGAAGTCACAAAATGGAGCCTTCCTGACTCCAGACCACTCAACTGCCCCATTTCTCAGGATATGAACATGTTTAGTAGAATTCATCATTCTCTTCAATGGGGATAAGATTTCCAACCTTACTAGAAGTAAAAAAAAAATTGGATAGATCCACCTAGACTTCTTCTGACAAGAGTTCTGATATAGCCTTTAATGAAATGGGCTAGTGAAAAAAAAATGACTTTTTCTTAGTCTTCACTATTCCAAACTTTGCCTTGTCTTGATTCCAATTAATGGGTTTCTTTCCTTTTTAGAAATAGCAGCTAACTTTTTCATCAGATTTTACAGTGTTCTCAAGAAACATGACACAGGGAACAACTGGGTGCCTTTGGGTAAGGAACCTACCCATTATCTCAGTTTCTTCTTCTGGAAAATGGGGCTTATAATAGTACCTAGCTCCCACGCTTATTAGGATCAAATGAGAATTATGTCAATCTATTGCCACAATGCTTGGGGACATAGATTTTATAAATCTACCATTATTGCCAGAACTAGTCTTGCTTTCTTATGATGCTATAGAGGAATCAGGAACAGCTTGAGCTGCCACATCCCTCTGGGTGTCTGCTTTTCTCTTTGGATTAACCCTGCTATTTTGCAGTAGGGGTTTGTCCATTCTTAGTTTAATTTTTCTCTTTGGATCATACTTCCTTTGGTGTTTTGTTAAGGCTCATCTTGTTTCACTGTGGACTTAAATGACACTTAAAATGTTTAACTTCTTCCCCCCTCAAACTAAAGGTTAGTCCAACATTTTTAATAATCTAATCACAAAATTGATGCTCTTTAGGACTTATATTTCTTGCACATTTCCTTCCATTCTGGAAAACTATGGAATTAGAAAAAAATAGACATACATACACTACAAAAGAGTACAATGAAACTCACAGACAAGGTCCAAAAATCCAGATCTCAGCTGACAGAAAATGAAAGGTGAAAAATATAGGGCAATACTGTTTCATGCATACAAGGTCATGTGTCTCAATCTGCCTCCTGTCATTAGAAGCACATGACCATTGTTGTAAGAAAATGAAATCATGATAAAATCATTGCTTATCTTAATTAATTGGCATATAACTGTAGTGTTATCTTTGTAGTCATATATTTTTATATGTGCAAAGTGTCCCAAAAGTCTTAGTGCAGTTCTAACCTATTAACATTTAGAGCTGCACTAAGACTTTTTGGAATGCCCTGTATCTCTCTCTCTCTCTCTCTCTCTCTCTCTCTCTCTCTCTCTCTCTCTCTCTCTCTCTCTCTCTCTCTCTCACACACACACACACACACACACACACACACATTCCATGACTTCATTGGAATAGGGAATTCCCATATGGCTTTTCTGCAACTTAGTCTTATGAGTCTAGAGACTGAAAAGATGTGATTGAAAGAACTCAATATATTTAGACAGGAGAGAAAAGCAGGTTAGAATGCTCACTTTTTATATATTTGAAGGGTTCTCCTGTGTGATTATGGAGAGCGGGACTAGACTCACCTCGGAGAGTAAGACATTAGCCATCCTTGAGAACGTTTAAGCCACGACTAGACGTCTGTCCATCCGATGGAGTTTGTGAAGGTGCTTCCATTCCCGATGATCCAGCAAAACGATTTCCACCCATGACGAATCCCCATTTTGCCTCCTTCCTGGAAGTTAGGCTTTTCTCCCTGTGATTTCAAAGATGGAGCTCTGCCTTAGCCATTTTCCCTTTTTTTGTTCACTCCTCACCCACAGCTGCCTTGAAATTTTAGCATACATTCAGGAGTTTAGCATGCATAAGATCTGCCTTCATTTAGTTAGATACTCTGCAGAGATAAATATTTTTGCAATAGAATTGAACCTCTGTAATTCCCATGGAAGACTAAAACAACCATTGTAAATTATAGTCTGGGGAGAATTATAAGCGAGTGCATGTACGGTTTTTTAAAAAATCTAGGCTTGCACACACTTTCTGTAAGGAGCTGATGAGAAACTCCCTTTGCCATACACTGGTGTGGTGAGGATGAAATCTTTCGGGAAAAGATTTTGTGAGCAAATTGGTGGACTCTGGTGAGAATCCCATCCTGGAGTCCATCAGCTACGAATCCTGTCTGAATTTTTGACTATGGCACAAACATAGACTGACTTTCAAAATGGAGAAATTAATGAGTCCAATTCTCCTCAGTATTTCACTCCCAGCCACCATGGAAATAGGGTGAGGGATAGAGAATGAACCTGGAAATTCATTCATTGAGGGCACTGCTGAGAAAGAAAACTACTTGTAACAATATGGTCACCCATATTTATAATCCTTAGAAAATTGACCAGATCATGAAAACACAAAGTGACATTCTCAATTCCACTGACAAGACTTGAACCTTCTTCTTGGCTTTGACCCTCTCTCTCCATCAATATCCATGTCTTCTTCTAGTGACTATTGTAATCATGAACAAAAATGGGGTCCCAGTGGATTCGAAGAGTCACTGTGTTCTTCTGAGCTCCTCCACTTATCAGCAAGGGAGTGATTTAAACTCCAATAATAACAGAACCTTTAATATTAAATTTTGTGTAATATTTCAATAAAATAGAGAGAGAAGTAGTAAGATTTAATATGGTACCAGGTTTGGACACGGAACTTGGTTCAAATTCTGCCTTTGACACTAGCTGAATGATGATAAGAAAAGTCATCATGTCTTTTTGACATTCAGTTTTTACATCTGTAAGATGGGAATGCTGATGCCTTAAACAATGCATCTCAATGGGTTCTTACCAGCTTCAAATGAAATAATGTTGGTGAAATTCTTTGCAAACTTTACAATGCTACATATATGTGTTATTATTATTATAAGCTATTGAAAAAGTCTTTTGATTTAAAAAAAGAGACTTTTTATAGCTGAAGAAGCAGTTGTATCTTCCTCTTGCAGAACCTTCCATGGATGTATCACATTCTTGGAGACAATTACTGAGAATTCAAAAGAACCAAATTATCCTTGCTGACCCTATAATGAATGAACCTCATCTAAAGCTGTGTCCAAAAACTTTGCTTAAATGTTGTCCATTGTTTTGTGTAAGGGATACTATCAATTTCACCAAGATAGTTTTGCTGGGGAAAGAATCATTTCACTAGGATGATTATGCTATGGTAATTAATTATCCAGGCCAAAATATATATAATTTGAATATTAAATCTAAGTTATTTTAAACAAAATAATGGGGTATGGTAAGGAAAGTGGATTATAAATGATCAGATCTCAGTTCTAGTTCCAGCTTTGCACTTAACTAGTTGTATGAGCTTGGGCAAGTGTTCCTTTCTCTTGGACCCATTTTCCACATTTATATAATGAAGCAGTTGACCTCGTTATCTCCAAGGTCCCTGTTGGACCTAACATTCTCTGATTTTAATGTTTAGCTTTAGAACAGATAGAATGAAAAGTGTGAATTAAAAAGAATGATGTTGAAAATTGATTTCTTCTGAAAGGAAATTATATCTATCTATCTATCTTTCTATCTATCTATCTATCTATCTATCTATCTACATATATATATGTGTTTATGTGTATATATATGCACACATATCTACATATATATATATATAATACACACACACACACACACACACACACACACACACAAAGATTGTTTGTTCCTTGGTGGTATTTTTACTGTTTTTCTTGATTTTAGTATTTTACTCTGTGCAGGCAAAGAAAGAGAGAAGGAAATGGCAAATGACTCCAGCGTTTTGCCAAGTAGACCCCATGAACAATAATCAGATATGACTGAACAGCAATAGAGAAAGAGAGGTATGGCTCTGAAATTAGGAAAACAAAAGGAGCAAAACTGGCCATGGTTTATACAGGAAGGGTACAACTAGTTTTTGAGAAGTAGGCAGCCTGTGCTAGAGGGATGCTGAACTAAGCTAAAAGGTGAGGAGAAATCTCTGAGAAGGCTTTTGGTCAGACCTGATGGAGCCCATTGAGTCTCTGTTGCTGGGGAAGCCGAGGCTGGTGGATCACTTGAGTTGGGGAGTTTAGGACTACAGTGGGACTAAAATTAATCAGGTATTCTTACCAAATCCAGCACCAATATGGAGGACCATTGGGAGTGGAGGGCTCTCAAGTTTCCTGAGAGGAGCAAACTGGCCTAAGTTGGAAAAGTGCAGCAGGTTAAAGCTTCTGTGCTAATCCCTGTTGGAATTAGGCCTTTGTACTTCTAGTGTGATGAGAGAGGGGACCCAGTCTCAAAAAGGGGAGAAAGAAGGTTTTTGACTAAAATTTAAGATTTCAAGTTAATTAAGTTAAAAAGGAATATATAAAGGAGAAGCTTAGCATTTGTGATCAAGGTGATTCATTGTACCGTCAATATTTTGTTCTTTCTGAGATGCTTTGGAATGGCTTCAATGAAACTGAAGTTTGGTTAATTTTGTTTAAGTACCACCATTTCAATAAGCAATTATAATTTAGATAAACAAATCTCAAAGGATATGTCTAATCACAAAATAAACCGAAAACAAACCAAACCAAAAACAAAACACTAACATGGGATAAATTGCAAAAGCCTCATCCTGAGAGAGGGGCAAATATGTAGGGTGACAAGCTAGTAGCTAAATCTTTCTGATGCAAAATTTTGGATTTTTATGATCTAAAATATGATCTCAAGAGAAGACCAGAAAGGGTCATATGTAATAAGACTTCTTTTGGCAAATAACCATTTATGGAGGGAAGGTGTCATTTGTCTCCATCATGTTTATGTTTAAATAGAGCTACCCTGCCCTCAAGCATTGGAAAATACATTATTTTTGTAGGGTGTGATATTGTGACATTAGCTCAAGTGGCATTAGGGTTAGGGGAGATATGAAGCCTTTGTTAAGTGTTTCCTGGGTGGAATACAGAAGTAGGTGATTAAGCTCCTGTCCTGGACTAAATTGTATGAAAGCCAGTGTAGAAAATTCTAAGAAGGAAGAGGATCACCTCATCCTGCAGTCATCAGAAGTTCCATGGATTTTCTAAGTACTAAGGGCAGTTGCCCATTGGGATGGAATTGTTAAAGAAGTCTCTATTTCAGCATCTCTCAGTAGGTTATTGACTGAAAGTGTTAAAAAAAAAGCGGGGGGGAGAAGGAAGGGAATGATTCTCTTGAGAAACTAGTCACACCAGTTCTGTTGCCAAATTCATTTCTTCTCTACCAGATGCTCCCTTGTAACTGAATCTGGCACTCCTCCCACCCTCAGTCTCACAAAGGGGCTGTATCTTCCATAATAAAGAATAAAACAAGAAGCAGAAAATAAGCAAGCCCAGAAACAAATCTCCCAGCCCATATGCATCAACTCCTTTGTCATTATTGTTGTTCAATTGTTTTCAGTCGCTTCTGACCCTTCATGATCCCATTTGGGGTTTTCTTGGGAAAGATACTGGGAATGTTTGCCGTTTCCTTTTCTAGCTCATTTTATAGATGGAGAAACTGAAGCAAACAGGATAAAGTGTCTTTCCCAGGGTGCCATAGTTAGAGAGTATCTGAGGTCAGATTTGGACTCAGGAAGATGAGTCTTCCTGATTCCAGGTTTTGGGCTCTACCCAATGCACCACCTGGATGTCCTATCAACTTCTTTACTAAAACTACCTTGGTGTTCTAAGTCCATTTCTTTGAGAAGGAAGGAGGACTAGCCTGGGAATAAGGAAATGTGAGCTCTTTTCCTGACTGCGACTGGGTCACTTTTTGTAGATCATCCTTCCACTCTGGGTCTCAGTTTTCTGAAAGGGAACTATGTGGGGCTTGAGTCAGAGACCCTCTAACATCCCTTTGAAAAACTCTTCTGCAGCCCTAAGGCGTGGCTAAGGCAGGATTGCAAATGTTCTAGGACTTCAGAGGAGAGAGCCATCTGAATCTTTGGTAAATCCTATCTTGAAATTTGGAGCATATGACGGAGAGATCACTACCGCATGGGGACAGCCTGCTCAAATTGCATTTTTCAACTTTTTTTCAGTTGTAAATATAGTTATAATTTTAAAAATTTTAACTTAGGAAGTATCCACAAATATCATAGGCTTATACTGACTGTAAGATTGCCCAGTAAAGTAGATCACTTAATGCAGTGAGGAGAAACTTGAATCCTCCAAAGAGATCTTAATTCCTAGTAGAAATCCATGACCTATTAGATACGATGTTGTTGTATGTCCTTCATTCTTGAGGACATCAGGAAGGTGATGGCGTGATGTGGAACTAAATTGGATTGAAGTGAGGGAGGGCTGTGCAAAGTCACCAGCCTCACTTGTTTCTCGAGTCGTCTGGTTCCAGTGACAAGATATAGAGCAGGAGGACTGGAGATGGCCCAGGATGCAATGGGAGACCTTGGCTTTTTATGCTAAGGTATGTAACGGGTCTCAATTTGGCTGAGGTAACACCCAGCCAATGATTAGGGCTAGGTAAGAAAGGTACAACTTCTCCTCTTCCAAACTTCCTCGGAACCTTCCAGGATACCGCTGTCTCCCCAGTTTTCTGGGTTCCCAAACTTAGTGTTGTCCTTGCCTTCTCACTCACCTTTGTTCCACATAGAAAAGCTATAGACCAGATCTTCAAATCTCTCCATAGATATTTTTCATCATGTTTGAGAACGACTAAATGCATAAATTTAGGAGTTGGCTCTAGTTTCTTAATGCTTTCTACAAAATACTTTAGCAAAATATTTGTTGTCTACCAGAGAAAGCACGATTTAGTAGATAGACTGGACTCGATTGGTAGATAGAATTGACTATAGATCGATGAGTAGACAGAACTTGAGTAGAAAAATTGTATTATAAATATCAAAATCTAACTACACACAACAAATGAGGAAAGACACTATTTGCATCCAAAGAAAGAACTAATAAATAGAAATATGTATAGAAGGGCTTTATATATATGTACATATATATACATATATATGTATATACACACATATTTGTGTCTAATGGTTGCCATCTTTAGCATGAGGAGGGGTAGGGGAAAAAAGGAAGAAAAAAGAGAATTATATAACTTTATTATATATTTAAAAGGAACATCCATTTAAATACAATAGATCTGCGGTATCATCTACCATCATATTTTTCTGTGTTCAATTATGTTATGTAAATGCTTATTTTAATTCTTAAGTTCAGACTAAAAATAAATACAAATTAGAAAAGAAAGAGACCTGTAATCATGATCATAGGGAATTTTGTTTTTCAAAACTCATATCACAAGACTACATTTTTCAATAAAGAGTTATTTTGAAACCCTTCAGATCTGAAAAAAAATAGAATTGATTTCAGATCTTAATTCTGATCAGAGGCAAATTACTTCTATCTCTGGAGCTGGGTTAACTCTTTAACACTACCTCTTCAATTATAGATGTTAGATTGAAGGATTATTGATTATATATAAATTGTAGATTTAGAGTTAGAAGGGATCTTCTAGGTCACCTCATCTTTATTTTCTGGGTACTCTTCATTCTAATAGACCGAAGACAATTGGCACCTATTCTGCAACTTGCTTGGGGCATCACTAAATGCCCCAAACATTAAGTTTTCTGAGTTCATTTTCTGAGACTGAACAAGTGACCTAACTTCTCAATGTCACTACCTCTCCCATTTTCCATCCTGAAGTTGCAGAATGGGTGCTGATCATCACGGGTGGAAGGAGTTCTTTTTTAGAAGTTCAATGAATTTACAGATTTCCCCTCCCCGGCCTTTCTCTCACCTCCCCCCCCCCCCATCTGATTATGCTTTTTCTGGCACCGAGACTTCAGACATATTGATTTTTTGGGGAAACTTAGATGAAGATGATAATGATAGTAATAATAACAATAAAACAATTCACATTTATATGGTGCATTAAGGTTTACAAAGCACCCGACATACATTATTCTATATGATGGTGTTGTTGCAGATTCACTGTAGCCTAAGTTTTTCTCTTGTTTGCCAAACATATTAAATGTTTTAGGATCATTTAACAATAAGGTCATTTGTATTCAGTTTAAGTGAGCCACACGGCATGTCCTCATAACTCCACTGATTGTGCCCGTGATACTGTTGGTATGCTCTGGATGCTCAATAAATATTTAGCAATGATGATGGGAATGATGATGATGATGATGATGATGATGATGATGATGATGAAACAGAAATCTATTGTTTGTTACATCCTAATTATATTCTATTTGTCTATATGATTACTTGAATCGAGGCAGATTTTTTCCTTTAATCTCACTATCCATATTCAAAGATGGATGATAAGAAGGGCTAATTAGCATTAGCTTTTTGTGGCTAGGTACAGCAGACTTTCTTTTAAAATGAAAATGTTTATATGTAATTTTGATACTTAGATACAATGAGATGGTACAAACTAAAATTTATGGTAATGATGACTCTGAAAATTAAGGTTCTTTTTAATGTTTCAAGGGCAGATTAATCTAGGAAATAAAAGTAATGGTAATGATGATTACGCTTTTAGCCATTTATAAGGCTTCTTGGTCGCACCATGCATCACACAGGGGATCGGAAGGGGATATTTTAGAAGTTCTCAATGGCTGCTGGTTATATATCAGCCAGAACATCCTGATATACATCAAATAATTCAGCTTTTCCCAAAACTGTGATTTATCTAGTTTTCACTGAAGCAGGCCACAATCCCTCAGTGACTTGGGAATTTTTGACAAGCATTAATTAAATCCACAGTTAGTAACACAGTGGATAAAATACTGATCTTAGAGTTCAAAAGGCCTGTGTTCAAATCTTGCTCAGATACTTATTAGCTACACGACCCTGAGCAAATCACATTATCTCTGAACGTAAAATGGGGTTTATTACAGCACTCGACCAGGTAATATCTATAATGTCATTATTTATAAAGTGCTTAGCCCAGTGCCTGGTGACAAGTGCTTGTTCAATGCTTGTTCCTTTCTCTTCCCCTCCGCCATACTGTGTGCTAGGAATAGTGCTAAGCTCCGATTATAAAGAAAGACAAAAATAGTTCCTGCCCTCGAGGAGCTCACAATCTAAAGGTAGAGTCAAAAATAAGCTACTGTAAGCAAACAAGAGAAACTAGTTATGCAAATTAAGACAACTCTGAGATACCACTACACACCTGTCAGATTGGCTAAAATGACAGGAAATGATAATGATAGCTGTTGGAGGGGATGTGGGAAAACTGGGACACTGATACAGTGTTGGTGGAACTGTGAACGGATCCAACCATTCTGGAGAGCAATTTGGAGCTATGCTCAAAGAGTTATCAAACAGTGCATACCCTTTGACCCAGCAGTGTTTCTACTGGGCCTATATCCCAAAGAGATTTTAAAGGAGGGAAAGGGACCCACATGTGCAAAAATGTTTGTGGCAGCCCTTTTTGTAGTGGCAAGAAACTGGAAATTGAAAAGATGCCCATCAATTGGAGAATGGCTGAATAAATTATGGTATATGAATGTTATGGAATATTATTGTTCTGTAAGAAATGACCAACAGGAGGATTTCAGAGAGGATTGGAGAGACTTGCATGAACTGATGCTGAGTGAAATCAGCAGAACCAGGAGAACATTATACACAGCAACAAGACTATACGATGACCAATTTTGATGGACATGGTTCTCTTCAACAATGATGTGATTCAAACCAGTTGTGCTGCGATGAAGATAGTCATATACATCCAGAGAGAGGCCTGTGGAAACTGAGAGTGAACCACAACACAGCATTTTAACGCTTTCTGTGAATATTTCCATGCATTCTGTTTTCCTTCTTAGGTTGTTTTTTTTCTTCTTCTCTTTCTAGATCTGATGTTTCTTGTGCAGTAAGATAACTGTATAGATATGTATACATGTATTGTACTTGTCATATAATTTATCCTATCTAGCATGTATTAGATTACCTGTCATCTAGGGGTGGGGGGCGGGGGGAGGGAAAGGAAAAGCTTGGGAAAAAAAAGTTTTTTTGCAAAGGTCAATGTTGAAAGGTCACTCATATGTTTTGCAAATAAAAAGCTTTATTAAAAAAAAAAAAGAAACTAGTTAAAGCCACAAAGGGAAGGCACTAGCATGGAGAGGAGCCCAGAAGAAGCTTCTTGCAGAAGATGAGATTTTAGCTGACGCTTGAAAAAAGTCAGAGATCTTAGGAGAGGGAGCCAAGGCTGGTGAGCATTCATACAAGTATTAGATTCAGCTAGTAAAAATGGAGAGAATTAAGAGATGGCAAATCTTGTGTAAAGAGAGAAAGGAGACGTGCCATAAGGCAGGAGAATAGATGAAGATGTAAGAGGTAAGGAGATAGAAAAGATAGGGAGAAGCCAGGATATGAAGAGCTTTAGCAGTCTAACAAGCTATTTGATCGTGGAGGTAATAGGGAGACATTGTGGTTTATTGAACACAATAAGAACTCTACTTTTAGAAAATCACTTGGAGGGCTGATGGAGGATAGAATGGGAAGGTTGTTGAAGCAGGGAGATCCACGTGCAAGCTGGCGATAGTCCAGGCAACAGGTGACAGGGCTTCCAAATAGGGTGGTAGCAATGGCAAATGAAAGAAGGGGGTTTGTTACAGAGATCTTCCAAAGAATCAATAGGACTTAGCAAAAGACTGTACATAGAGGTCGAGAGAGTTGAGGTTGCAAGCTTGGGTGATTGAGGAGATGGTGGCACCCTGGATAACAATAAAGAAGTTGGGAAGAGGGATGGGTTCCAGATGGGGGAGAAAGATCAGAAGTTCAATTTTGGAGAAGCTGATTTTAAAATGTTTAGAGTCTCTCGGGTTCAGATATCCAGTGGGAGTTGGCGATAAGTTACTGGAGTTGTGGACAAGAAAGGAGTGGATGAAAAGATCTAATGCAAAGCTCTCCAGTTTCATCCAGGGCTATCTCTAGTTTTCTTGATCTCTATTTTGCCACTGGACCCAGTTGGCTCTGGAGGGGAAAGTGAGGCAGATGACCATGCTCAGCCCTCCCTCACTTCAATCCCACTCCTTGATGCCTTGGTCCGCTTTGAGCAACATCTGTATAAAGATGTTAATTGAACCTAGAGGAGCTGATGAGTTGACCAAGCAAAGTTGCCCAGAGAGTAAGAAAGACCAGGAAAGGGCACTAGTGGATACCCATGGGAAAATCCAGCAAAGAAGACTGAGAGGGACTGGGATGTTCAGTCAGGAGGAGGAGAAATAGGAGAGAGAATTGCTATGAAAATTTAGGGGAAGAGATAGATGGTCAAGGACAAAGTGATGAAAGACTGAAGAGAGGTCAAGGAGACAATTTTCACAACTTGCTGTGGCTGCAAAATTTATCATCCTAGAGAAGATAGAGCCTTTGGAGCTTAGTGAGGCTGGCCCTCAGATGATAAGCAAACTCAGCCAATGCACCCATACTTGAAGCCTTTCCAATTTGAGAAAGCTACTAGAGCTTGAATCCAATTGACAGCCTTTGGGGATCCAGAATCCTCTCTGCCCCTCAATGAGGCATTGAAGGAGACATTCAATGGCATCATAAGACAGATTCCCAGTACAGTCTTCAATTTTATGAGTGAAGAGAAATATTTATTTTGGTGTATTTTATTTATTTATTTATTTCCCTGAGGCAATTAGGGTTAAGGGATTTGCCCAGAGTCACACAGCTAGAAAGTATTAAGTGTTTGAGACCACATTTGAACGCAGGTCCTCTTGACTTCAGGCTGGTGCTCTATCCACTGCACCAGCTAGCTGTCCCTTATTTTGGTGTATTATTAAACACTCAATATTCCTCAAGGGGCTGTTGTGGTTGCTAAGGGGGCTTATCAAAAAATAGGACAGAATATCCTAGAACTGTAAGTGACCCCAGAGGTCATCTAATCCAATTCCTATTCAACAGCACTTCTCTAACCACCAGGCTGCCTTTAAAGATCTCAAGTTGAGGAGGATCAAACAACCTTCCAAGGAAGCTCCTTGCTAGCTCTAAGTGTTAGGAAGTTTATCACACTGAATCTTACCTCCTGACAACTTCTACCCATTGTTCTCCCCCCCTTTAACAAACTAGAATAAATCACATTGCCCTTCAACAGAAGAACCCTGAAAAGAACTGAACAGAATCCTTATGTCCCACTCTCTCCTTTGTGGGATCTCTTTTCCAGGCTAGCTGTCCCCAGTCTCTCAAGGTCAAGCAAGCATGTATGACATGACCCTGAGGTCTTTTGTCACACCAGTTTTTCTCCTATGAATATTATTCTTTCTTTTTTCTTCTTGTTTTCTTGTTGTTGTTGTTCTTCTTCTCTACCTCCCTCCCTCTCTCTGTCTCTGCCTCTTCTCTCTGTGTTTCTGCCTCTCCCTGTGTCTCTCTGTCTCTGTTTCACTCTGTCTCCTATATCTAAGATGAATAAAAAGAGATAATAAGAAAGTATCAGTCTGTCCAAATGATTTCAAGCTACCAGATGAATTTCATCTTAGAGTACTAAAGGAATCAGTGGATTTGAATTCTTAGAGGGCAGGTGAGCTTCTGTCTAGAAAAATGTATCTCAGCACCAGCTCTGAAGTCAGGAGGACCTGAGTTCAAATCTCTTATCTTCAGATATCAATGATAGCAGTTCAGAAAGCTTCACATTACAGTTATTTCATCGTCTTAAAATATAGTTTACTAGGGTCTGGTGATTTGAACCTCGTGAAATACAATGAAGTCCTCTCCTAACTAGCTCTTCACTTATCAATCAGCTTCCTATTAGGAATTAGCATCTTAATGAAGGAAGAGAGTGTTAGATGCTTTTATTGGGTTCAAATCTCTAAGTCCAGAGTGCAAAAATAACTTACAACTCATTGTGGAATCGCTTTAGGTAATTTTGGAGAAATTGCAGTGAACAGCTGGGTGCGGAAATTGTGGAGATGGTCAAATGATCTAATCTTCATCAGGAAAAGGTGAACCCTTAACAATTATAATCCTGTGAGCTGAATGTCAATTACGAATGACATATTATAAATAATTATTCAACAGGAGCTTGTTCCATGATCACTAGGAACTAATGTGGATTTACTAAGAACGAGGTTTGCCAAGTGAAAAATTTCATTTTGTGATATGATTGCTAGACTGGAAGAGAAGATAAATGATATAGGCAAAGTATTTCCTGATTTCATTTGGCCATTTGATGAAATAGTTGATGATGCCCTTGTAGAAAAAAAATAAAGAAAGGACTTGATCATTATAGAGTCAGGTAGATTTATGCATGATACACTGAATGCTGATTATGGTGTCAACCTAAAAAAAGGTCTCTTGAGGTACAAAGGTTTCATTCTTTAAAAAAAGAAATGAATTGGATGAAGATAGAAACCATGTTTGTTTAATTTGTGAATGACACAAGCTATTAGGGTTGTGAGTGGTTCTCACTACAA
Source organism: Myrmecobius fasciatus (assembly GCA_023553655.1). Lineage (NCBI taxonomy): Eukaryota > Metazoa > Chordata > Mammalia > Dasyuromorphia > Myrmecobiidae > Myrmecobius > Myrmecobius fasciatus. The sequence continues at coordinate 19,438 of JAJPUD010008379.1, forward strand.
ATAGTCAAGCAAAGAACAAGATAATCATTTTGAAAGGATGCAAAGGATCTCTGCACAGAGTGTGAGATTGAGTAAGATGAACTCTACCTTTCCTTCCAACTTTAAACTTTTACTATAGAAACATAAACTGTGTGTACTAAAATTTAATGTGAAAAAGCGAAAACAAGTATTTTGCCTCTCCATGTCCATTCTGGTTTTAGGGAACAAACATGCATTGAATAAAGGAAATAAAGTTAGATCAATTCTAATCCTACATACAGGCAGATTTAATATTTTGCCTTTTTTCCTTTTCTTTTTGTTATTAGAAAGAGGCAGATCATAGGAAAATAAACTCCTGGGAGGGGCCTAGATTAAAAAAAAAAAGAAAGAAATATGTTTTCCAGCATCTGCCCCAAGACCAGTGTTCACTTAGCCCAAATTTCTAGACCTCAACATATATGGCACTGTATGATAAGAATTGATGGAACGAGGTGCTGAGATATGACAATATATAATGTCTTTCAAGAATCCATATATTCATTAGACTGTATTTACAAATGCAGAAACATTGATTAGCTCATTATGTTTTTCTTAAAATTTTTTTTAGGCACCATACTGCAGATTTCTATCATAAACTGGCTTTAAAAATAAAATTAACACATTATATTTAATCTTTTCTTGTTTATGTTATTTTACTGAACTTCCTTCTATGCATTAAAAAAGTTTCAGTGACCCATTTTTAGGGTTTTTTTTTGTTTCATTCCTTTTTTAAAACCATACCATCAATGCTGTCCCTCTTTTTTACCTCTCCAATACAAAAACAATTCTTGTAATTAATAAGCATGACTAGGCAAAACAAATCTGTGTATTTTGGGTCAATCAATTTAACAAAGATTTTTTTTCAGCTACTGAAGTTGAAACCAAGGATTTCCTAGGTAATTCTCAGTAAATTAATAAATTTGACTAAGAAGAATCCTATGTTTGTTTCATCCTAGAACATGATGAGAAATGCAGGCCTTGATTGTCTCAACTTTTTACTCTCCATTGGTTGTGAATGTCTATAGCCATATGTTTGTTCTGGGTTATATTAAGAAAAGGAAATAAATGGAAATAAAATTCAAATTCCTATTATCCTTTTCTATCCCAACTTGCCCTTCTGGTTTTGTTTGCACTCCTTTTGCCAGCCTCCTGTTTATGACCTGACTGATTTGTCTTTCACTTTCTGTGTCCATGGCTAACCTTGGCTTCCCAATGAAGCTATCACAGTCTGCAGTGACCTCTGCCCGCTCCTTAAAGACAAGCTGGGGTGAGAATCAGAATAAGACTGTAGTGCAGCAGTGTCTAAGCACTCGCTGAACCAGCCCCACAGAGCTTGGCCATTGGAAGTTCACTTCTGGGGGCCGTGATCCTGTGATCATAGTGAGCAGATCGCATGCTTGCTGTGAGCTCCTCAGCATTGAACTGTAATTCAGGATGAGCTGGATTCAAATGAAATAAGGAATAGTTTTGAGCTCAATGAGAATCGGATTTTACTTGTGGCACACTGGTCTCATTTTTTTTTACTTATAATATTATAATTCTGAAGGATTTCTGTTGTAAAAAAATAGAATTTCTAGGATCAGAAGCAGAGTTTAGTTTCAATATTAGCCGGGTGGAAGGTTTTAGCTTTAAAATGTGAAAATAGTTTATCCACTTATTTGTGGGATAGAAGGCAGAGAAGAAGATCAGTTGTTTTTTTTTTAAATAATCTTTTTTTTTTTTCATTGGAAACTGAAAGTGGGGAGAGAGTGGTTGAAAGAGAATGTCAAAGGCAGAGAAAGAAAAGAAATTAAAAAGTGAGGGGATAAAGGGAAAAGGATAAAGGGGAGACAAAAGACAGAAAATGAGTGAGGAGAGAGGAAGGGATAGAAACATAGGGAACGTAAGGAGGAGCATTTTATGTATGTCTACATGTATGATATGTGAATACAAACATTTGACATGCATTCATGCATATGGATAGAGAGAGTGAGAGAGATCCAGAGAAAGAGAGAAATGGAGAGAGAGAGAGAAATAGAGAGACAGAGAGAAAAAAGGAGAAACAAAGATAAATGGAAAGAGACAGAGAGAGACAGATACACAGACACCCATGCACAGAGAGACAGAAAGACAGAAAGAGCAGAGAGACAGAGACAGAGATAGAGAGACAGACAGACAGACACACATACAGAGACACACACATACACACAGATAGATAGAGAGGAAGGGAGGAAGAGAAAAAGAAATGAAGGAAGGAGGGAAGGAAGGAAAGGAGGAAGGAAACTTAAGGGCAGCAGCTGGTTTGGATAGAGATAATTAGTCTTGAGTTTATTTTTGCTGAGCTTGAATTCTGAAGAATAGTTGCTTGGTATTTATTAACACTCTCTGAGCTAAGCTGTCTCTTTTACAAACTTCACAAAGTTTTTTTCCTCTAAAGAGCTGAATTTTCAAGAGAAAATGGAATCATCTGGTTGGCGAATCAGCTGGTATAGAATCTATGGGCTGGAATAGTCTGGTGGTCGGGTGCTTCTCCTCCCTTACCTCCAGAATGGGGGACCTAACTCCTCATTGCCACAGAACATTTCATTTTGCTTTGGAGTTCACTGCTCTGTCAGTCAGGGGATAGACCAGACTGTCCCCCTTAACTCTGTTACCTCCTCAGGAGCTTCCTTCTCTTCCTCCTTGCTATTATCTCCCATTTTCAAGTATCCCAGAGCTCTCCTGCTGTCTCAGGGCTTCCCTTTTTAAGCCTGGGGAGAAGAAAACTTGAATTTTAGTCTTTTTTCTTTTTATTAACTCCTTACATGAGTCTGGGCAAAAAACTTAGCCTTTTTGGGTCCTAGTTTCCAAATTTCCAAAATGAAGAAATTATAAAAAAAGCATCTTCAAGTTCTGAAATTCAGATCCTATAAATACAGTCCTAGCTTAATCATTATACCTGTGAATTAACTTTATTATTGTTAAAATGTGTTCTGCCCCAGTACAATGGCTTCAAAAGCCCGCTTTTGCCTCCTCAAGATTTGATCAAGGGTCCTGCAGGCTGAAGTGCAGACTCCTCACTCTGACATGGAAATCTCTTCCTAATCCGGGTCTCTCCAGACATCTTTCCCATCTCTCATTAGGCATCCCAGTCACGCTGCCATGTCTTTCCTTCCCCCCATAACTGTGCCCAGCTGCTCCTCGGGCTTAGAATGGCCCCCATCCTCACATATGCTATTGAGAATCCTTAGCTTCCTTCACAGCTTATCTCAGGGTCTACACAGTCCACTAAGGCTTCCTTGATCTTTCTGGTTGTTAGCGATTGTGCATTCTCTCAAGCCGGGCTCTTGATCCCATCTCCTTTGAGAATTCGCCTCTTTAATCATCTCTCGTCTCTAATCTTCAACATCTCTCTATCTATCTTTTTCTCCGTCTTTATTTCCTTTTTGTCTACACACATACCCACGTCTCCCTCATCCACATGGCTCAGTGATCTCCCTGCCCCACAATGCCTCAGGCCCCCTCTCCCCAGCCCCTCACCATGATTTTTATAGGCTGGGCCTGATCTGGATGGTGGTTTTCAAAGATCACTATGATGCATTTTGATGCATTATATTTCTATGGAGACAGCTAGGTGGGATACTGAATAGAGTACTGGGCTGGAAGCAAAAAGATCTGGTTTCAAATCTTGTCTCATAATCACTTGCTGGGTCATTTAACCCATTGCTAAAATGCCTTAGTTTCTTCAACTGTAAAATGGGCAGCATATACTTCCCAAAGTTGTTGAAAGAATAAATTAAGACTATATTTAATTTCCCAGAATCTATCTATCTATCTATCTATCTATCTATCTATCTATCTATCTATC